>JABLTG010000031.1:0-139650 GCA_016618085.1 Neovahlkampfia damariscottae
TAAATGCAAATGAGAATCCAGAATCTTCAAAATACCCTTGGTTGTTCAATAGAAAATTGAAAAAAATACCACGAGATGCTTTAGATTATGCTATTCAGCAATATGTCTGTAATGTTCACAGTTCAACGGAAATGCTGAAAGAAAAACAAAAGAAAACAAACAAAAAAATCAAATTAGAAGCAAACATGAAAAAAAGAACTGAAAAAATGTCTCAAAGTGTTGGAATACCAGTCAATGGTGGTAAACCAAGTATTAAATGGAATGAAGAAGGATTTTTCTTTTGGCCATCTTATAAACTTGGAGCATTAAAAACTGCTCAAAAAAGAGAAATTAAAAGATTATCAAATGTAGTTGGTAAAGAATCAAGTGATAGAACTTGTATTTTAAAATATCAACATGGAAGATGTTATATGATTATTCCAATATATTTCTGATGAATATACAAAATTTTATTGGAAATCCAAAAACTGCCAGTACTGCTGGCGACGGTCCTATCCCGAAAGAAACTTTGATTTTAATGTCTGGTCTGATTAATCAGAATGAACGGAAAAGTCAGTTTTAAGATGGCGGATGAAGTTGAAGAAGAAAAAATTTGTTTTGAATGTAGGTCAAAATAGAAATGTTTAAATTTAAAAAAATAAACCTTTTTCTTCATTTTCTTCTTTATTTTCAATATTCTGTTCAATCATTTCAATTAAATTCAATCCAATCTTCTTTGCTGACTTTAAGAAGTTAATTTTTTCTTTATTTGCTTACTTGAATCATTTTTCTAAGTTCACTTGGGTTCAGTCCAGATGAAGAACCACCTTTTTGAATGGAACAAATATCAGATTTTTTATTAATCGCAATAGTCAATTTTGTTGACATTACTAACTCTTCTTCAACAGTAGGATCAACTATAAATTCTTCTCCAATTTTTGCAAAAGTTATACATATTGGTATATTCTTAATTGGTAATTTTTCAAAATCTGAAGGATCATCACTAAAGTCAATTTCTGTCAATCCATTCTCCAAATTGATGACTTCAATTTTAGGTATATGACATGTTTGTAAAGCACTAAATGCACCAATAGCTAAAGCATCACTTAAATTACCATCAGAATCTAAAACAAGAGCATCCAAATAAAGTACCCAACATTGCTTTCCTTCAGTGATACAAAGTGATTTCCAATTGATACTATCACTTTTTTGTAAAATGTTTAACAATAAAGAACTTAAAGAAGCACTTAAACCTTCACCTCCTCGTCCAACAAATGCAGGATCTGCAGATGGTGAACTAATAAATAAAAAATTAAAAAATTGTTTTTAAATTACCAGTCAACATGTACTAAAGCTGTAAAAAAAAATAAATTAATAATACCTTCTAAACGACCACAATCCGGAGATTCATTTGAAGGTTCGCCAATTTCTGCTTTAATTCCAATTAAAATATCAGTATCTGATAATTTTATACGAGAAGAACCTAATTATAAAATTAACGAAAAACAAAAATACCATTTGCTTGACTGATGACCTAAAATACTTTAAAAATATAAAATGCTCGAACACTTGTATTCAAAACGAAAGGTCGAAAGTCTAATCTTTTTCTTCCATCAGATCTTATATTTTCTTTTATTCCACCAACGATATATTCCTTTTCGCTTTTTCCAATTCTTATCATTCACCAATAAAAAATTGTTTCCAACGAGACAATTCATTGGACAAAGTTGCTTTTACCCTAAAACGATGAAAACAACACAAAAACTTTACTTCAAAAAAAATTATAATTTACTAAAATCTATTCAACTTAAATATGATGGAGCTACAGAAAAAGTTAAAGTGGACCAACTTTTGTTGAGCGTAAAAAACTCTTTTTTTTAATTTTTCAAAAGAAACATCATGTTTTTAAACCTCTTGGATTTAGACGTGAAGATTTTTTATATAAAAAACTTCTTGGTTTAAAAGATGACTCTGGTGAAATTGTTAATGCAATTCCAGAAATTCCATTTAAAGCTATTGACACAGCTTTATTAAAAGATGGTAAAACTTATGAGTTATTAGTTCAAGGTAAAAAATAAACAAATCCCATCTGAATTCATTTTTTAGATTTTCATGATGTTGAAGTATCTCAAGTTTCTTTTGATGATAAGCAACACATCAGAAAATTATTTGATTTAATTGATAACAATGGTAATGGAGTGCTTACAGAAAGTGAAGTTGCTGTAGATTTCAAATTGCTGTTAAAAGCTTATTGTGCAAAAAAAATTGAACAATCAGATCTCGATCCTAAAATGAAAGAAGCTGCCTTGAAAGAAAATTCAAAATTTGTAACCACATTCATTGATAGTTGGATGATTGTTAAAGGATTTTCTATAGACAAAGGTTTAAAACTTGAACAGTTTTTAGAATTTGGCTGTAAAGTTATAAATTCTCATGAAAAAGTAATCAGGGGACTTTTACAGGATCAAACTGAATAGATGAGGAAAGTTATTCGAATAAATAATTCTCTTATTGGAACTTTTCCGATTTTAGTGAATTGCTTAAACCATCGTTAGAACTATTAATTTGATTCGAAGAATCGGAAAATTAACCAATTAAAAAAATGTTTAGTATTATACCAAAGAAAACAGCAACAGTTCTGACGAAGAAGTTCAGATATTCAAAAGTACCAGGAGCACTTTCAGATATTGGAAAGAATGTGTTCAGTGAATCTGTTTTAAGAAATAGTGTTAAACCTGAGGTATATGAAGCATTTGTTGAAGCAAAAAGGACTGGAAAAGCATTAGAGAAGTCAATACGTAATGCTATTGCTACTTCTATGCAAAAATGGGCCATGGAAAGAGGTTGTGTGTAAGAATTTATTTTTTTTAATTTTCACAAGAACTTTTTCACATTGGTTTTCACCTATGAGAGGATTCAACGGAGAAAAACATGATTCATTTATTGATTTAAATTATAGCACTGGTGATATTGTTGTTGATTTCAGCGGAACAAAATTATTTTGTGGTGAAACTGATGGAAGTTCTTTTCCAAATGGTGGACTGAGAGCAACTCATACTGCTGCTGCCTACACTGCTTGGGATATTTCTTCACCACCATTTATTAGAGATGACTGTTTATTTATTCCTTCTGGTTTTATTGCATGGACAGGACAGCCTTTGGATGTAAAAACACCTTTATTAAGGGCAAATGAAACACTCAGTGAACAAGGAGTACGTCTTTTGAAGAATTTAGGAGACAATGAAACCACTTCAGTTGTAAGCAACGTCGGATGGGAACAAGGTTCAAATTTTATTTGTTAATTATTTTTTTAAAGAATTTTTTGTAATTGATAGAGAAAGTTATGTGAAAAGACCTGATTTAGTTCACACAGGAAGAACACTAATTGGAGCTTCACCTTCATTAGGACAACAAACAGAAAAACATTATTTTGGAAAAATGAATTTAAGAGTACGTGATTATCTTAGAGATGTTCAAAAAGAATTATGGAGTTTAGGAATTTCACTTAATACATTACACAACGAAGTAGCACCAGCTCAACATGAAATCTCACCAATTTTTTCACTTACAAACGTGGCTTCTGATCAAAACGTTTTGGCAATGGAAGTCTTAGAACAGGTTGCAATTAGACATGGTTTGATTTGTTTGATGCATGAAAAACCATTTGCAAATATTAATGGTTCAGGAAAACATAATAATTGGGGTTTAAACACTGACAAAGGTGAAAATTTATTTGTACCAGGAAAAACAAAAGAACAACAACAAAGATTTATGGTTATGGTTACAACATTAGCAAGAGCACTTGATGTACATGGTGATGTTATTAGAATGGGAATTGCTAACTCAGGAAATGATCACAGACTTGGTGCTCAAGAAGCTCCTCCTGCAATCATTTCATTGTACACAGGAACATCAATGGAAAAACATTTGAAACAAATTTTAAATGATGGACCTCTTGAAGGATATGGTTTACAAAGTGAAATATTAAACTTTGGAACAAAATCGATTTTGGAAACTGAAAAAAATATTGAAGATAGAAATAGAACAGCTCCATTTCCATTCTGTGGAAATAGATTCGAATTTAGAGCAGTGGGATCATTACAAAACATTGCATGGCCATTAACTTTGGTAAATGCTGCAATGACAGATTCTATGTCAGTAATGAGTGATTTAATTGAATCAGGAAAATCACCAAAAGATGCTGTCAAAGAGACGCTTTCAAAACATATGAGAGTTATTTTCAATGGGAATGGTTATTCATCTGAGTGGCCAATTGAAGCGAAAAAAAGAGGTTTATGGGATTTACCACAAACTATTGATGCTCTTGGTGCATTTGATTCAGAAAAAAATGCGAAATTATTTGAATCAACAAGAATCTTCTCAAAAGAAGAACTTTCAGCTAGAACTGAAGTTTTGTATGAAAATTACACAAAAGCAATTTTAACAGAAGTTGATTGCTTCTTAAATATGGTAACCAATGGTGTTTTAGCTGGATGTGCAAAAGATTTAGCTCAATGCCAAAATTCAAATTCTGAAACATTGAAAGCTATGTTTGTTGACAAAGATGCTCTTTATGCCAACCTTTATAAAGAAAACAAAAAACTAAAAGAGTTGTATCAATCATTTCCAGAAGATGGAGACCATTCAACACAAGCAAAATACGCAGCTAATACTTTGAAAACTCAAATGGAAAAAACAAGAATCATTTGTGATAAAGTTGAAAAAGAATTACCTTCTGAATTCTATCCATTTCCAAAATATGAAAATATTCTTTATGATCACTACACAGAATCTGATTGAGAATAATAAAAAATTAATTTATTTGGTTGAATAATTGGAAAATTTTTTTTATCCAATCATTGTTCGAAGCTACTCAAATGGAAGAGTTTCGTTATGGATGCAAAAATTTTTTCTCTACAAATTTAGAGGTCAAAAAAAAATCTGAAGAAATATTAAACAAATTCTTTTCTCAACAAAAACCGTATCAATTTTGCACGGAAGTTTTAGGTTTGAACGAATTTTTTTTAAGACTTTGAAGAACAATCCAAAAATGATAACGATGATTATACATGCTTTATGGCTTCGAATTTAATCAGAAAATCTGTAATTAGAGAATGGACGATTTTAGATGATGAGTTAAAAACACAATTATGTTCCTTTATTTTGAAATATACAATGAAGAGGTAAGTTAATATTTTCTGAACAATTGAAAGTACAAAAAATGAAACAATCAATCAATTATTAAGTTGTTATTCCATGATACAAAAAAGATCATGGTCAGAGAATGAAAAATTGAAAAAAGAATTTTTTCAAATTCTTCAATCTTTATTGACATCAAATGAAAACGTAAATCTTATTTTTTTGACAATTTAGAAACTTTTTGTTATGAAATTATTATTTTCAATGATTTCTGAGTTTTCAAATACAAATTGCTCATTGATTGGGATGACATGGGAAGATCATAAAAAATCTTCAAAAATTTTTCAAACAGAATTACTTTCTCAGATGTATCAATATTCAATGACTTTCTTATCTACATTTTTAAAAGAAGATCCAAAAAATGAAATTGAATTGAAAATGTGTGAAATATCATTGAATATTTTACAATCATTTCTAAATTGGGATTTCTCAACAACTATATTCATAAAAGATGGTTATGACAAAGAAAAAGATGATACTATTATATATGCCACATCAGATAAAAAATGGATCAAAATGTTATCAGATATCAATACATTGAACCTGTTGATTCAAGTAAGAATTTTATTTTTTTTTTTACTCATCAGTTAAACAAAAAATTCATCACTTATCCAACAATCACCGATTTGATCAGAAAATCTTTATATATTTTATCATCTTTACCTATTCAATACATTGATTCAACTCAAAATCAATTGATATATTTATCAACTTTTATGAATGGCATTTTTCACTTGTACTCAAAGTAAGGTTTCTTTAATTTACAACAAAGTTCATTTGAGGTAAAAAGGGACTCATTTGATATGGAGATTTATGATTGTTCAAAAATAATGCTCAGATTAATTACAAATTATCATATTGATGCATTCTCAAAATTAGAGAATTTCAAGCAGATTTTAGAAACATTTTTATCATTATCTGTGAGTTTAATGAAAATTTCAGTGAAAGAATCAATTGGTGAATCATTGACAATTATTTTAGATACTTGGGTGGCATTGAGTTTGTTGTTTTCAATTCTAATATTTAGTGCCACAACTTGAAGATAATTACAATCAAGAAGTTATGAAATTTTTAGAAGACTGTTGTTTCACATTATTTCAATCATATTTATCCATAAATGACTATGATGAAGATTTAATGAATGAACAATTGGAATGTGTTGGTTATTTAGGGAGATATTGTTCATATCAATCTTTATCATTGTTAAATCAATTACTAGTAGAAAAGTTAAAAGTTTTATCAAATATTTCTTCAAATGTTTCATTGGATTCAACATGGGATGATTTAGAAACAATCTTCAATTTTTGTGGATACTTATTGTGTGATGATCCAACTTCAGAAGTTCCACTGATCCCAGAGCATTTTATTTTATTAACAATCAAAGACAAAACTGTCAACAATCCATTGATAGTTTTATTCAATAATATTTTACAATACTCAGATTTCGAATCAAATTTACTAAAGTCTAAAAATTCATCAGTAAGTGATTCGTCTATTTTGACAAATGAAGGTTTTGAGTTCTTTGATTAGTGAAAAATTAATTTGGTTTTTTCGAAGATTTTCAAGAAGTTATTTGATTCCAAAAGAAGATGAATATTCAAATTTTAGTGAATTATTGTTATCAAATTTTTCTAAAAATGGAAATGGCAAAAAATTGGCAGAATACTTCTTTACAAAAATCCAAATCAATTTGTACTTTTGGCAACACGAACCTGATTTAATGAATCAAGTAAACCACAAAATATTTTAAATTTTTTTGATAAAGACAGTTGAATTTTTCAGAACTTTAGTTTCAAATAACTCTGTTATTTCTCATTTAGCGAATCTCAAAGAATGGGATGATTTTTTAATTGAAGATTCCAAAACATTTGGAACATTGAACCATACAAATTATGTTAAAGGGTAAAAAAAAAAAATATCAATTTTGATTCAATTAGATGTATTACTGAATGTTTAACAAAAGGATCTTTTTACTTTGTCGAAATTGATTCTTATCAAAAAATTCAAGAAAATTATTCATCAAAAGTATTAATACCATTGACAGTAAGAATATTTTGTCTAAAATTAACATTTAAAGAAACAATTTGAGTCAATTTTACAAAATCAAAATTTTCAAAAAAATTATCAAAAACCAGAAGTTTTGAATCAATTATCTTATTGCATTGAGGTAATGAAGTTTTGAATTCAATTAACCTATATAAAAGAAATACAGAGGAATTGCAAGAGCAACAGAAATCTCAAATGCAACTCTTATTTGTGAATTTTTTGAAAAGACAAAATTGTTTGAGAATTTAGTTCAACTTTCTCATTCATATCACAACCAAAATCAAATTTTATTTCAAATCTTTGAATTTTTCAAAGATTGTGCTGAATTTCAAGTAATTTCAAATTTTAAATTAATATTTATGAACAGATGTTTCATTTGAATATGGAACAATCTTATTATCTTTATAATGGTTGTATTGGAGTGATGAAATCATTTTTGAAATATAACAAAGGAAGAATCACAAGTATCAAATATAAAGAAGATGCAGAAGATGAAAGTTATGAAGATTTATTAATACAAATCAATATATTGATCTCATTGATCCAAAAAGATTTTTTTTATTCTGGACATGATGAATTTGATAAAAATTTACCAATGGTAATTTTAGGAGGTGTTGAAATTTTGTTACCATTGATCACCTTTGACCTGTTACAAGTTTGAAATTTCCATTATTTTAACACTTTATAGTTTCCAAAATTATGCTCTCAATATTTTATTTTAATCAATTCAATGTTTGAAAGTTATTCAGAAGAATTGAAAAGTTTATCCATTGATTTGTTTAAACAAATTATGCAATCTTTAGATTTCGGTGTAAAACAGTAAGAAATGATGCAATTCATCTGATTTTTCAAGTCATGATAAAGAAATTGTTAAATACAGTTTTGACACAATTTACAACATTTTAGATTTCCAAATTTCATCAAAAGAAGGATTTACCAATCAATTATTTTTTAAAGAATTATGTGCTCATTTCTTAAAAACTATCATTTTCATTTCATTTTATGAGAGGATACCAAATGAAGCAATCGAAAATGTTAGTTTCTGTTTATTTGGATTGATTGTTTATGATTCTGTAATTTTATTTTTGTTTTTATTTTTTTAGTCACAATATCATAATGTTATCAAGAGTATTATTGATGAGATGAATGAAACTCAAATCAAAGAAAGACTAGTTTTGGGTTTTCAAATTTTAGAGGAGAATATGAATTTAAAATGGGACATGAGTTGTAAAGCTCAATTTACAAAAAATTTTAGAAAATTCTTATCTTTTGTTAGAGCTTTTATGATCAAACAATAAATCTTTTTCATCTTATTGGTTGACTTTCGTTGATAAAGATAAATTTGGAAGTGTCCAATTAGAATCTTTCGAATTTCGAAAGACGTTAGAACTGACTTTTTTCATTTCTTTAGTTATTTTGCATGTGGAAATTTGAAGAATGAAAAAAAGTGAAAAGAAAGTCAAAAAAAATCGACCAATCATATTTTACTTTAACGTTTTTTCTTCCTCATCCACTAATTGCAAAACGATGTCTTTTCTGTGGGGCGACTGGTGGGAATTCTTAGATGAAGAATCAGGTCGTAGTTATTATTTCAATGAAGCAACACAGGAATCAGTTTGGGTAAAACCTGTTGAACCTGTAAAAGAAAAACCAAAACCAACAGAAAAACCTGTACTTCCAAAAAGAGTTGAAACAAAAATTGAACCGAAAAAAGAAGAAGAACCAAAAGATTTAGAAAAAAAAAACTCTTTCAAGAGACCTGTTTCAAATAGTATTCTTGAAAAACAAAATACATTTGCAGAATTATTGGCAAAACAACAACAAATGTCACAAAAAAGTAATAATGAAAACAAAATAACATCACCAAAAAATAATCAAACACAAAGTGGAACTGGACAAAATAGAGTTTCTCAATCAATAGCTGAAAGACAAAAATCTATACACTCACAAAATTCACCTTTCAAACAACAAAATGAACAAAACAGAACAAGTACTACAAGTGATGGAAATGGAGGAAAGGTTGATGTTTCAAAAAGAATTTCACAAGGTATACTTGATAGACAAAAATCAATTCATTCACAAAATTCACCTTATTCTTCACCTTATACAAAACAAAAACCTATAGTTAGTAATGAAACTCGTACAAGTGATGCAGATGAACAAAAAAGTCCAGAGAAAAGTCCAGAACAAAAAGATGGATCAACTGGTAGAGCTAAAGTTGCTAAACTTTCGGTTTTACTTCAAAATCAAGGTCCTTTTGGAATGCCTGGTGGAAAACCATGTTTGATTTTTTTTTTTTTTTCTTACTTTTTTTTTAAAGATAAAAAACCGAAAGAACAGGAAACGGATTCAGAAATTTCTTCAATTGTTTCACCAAAACAACAAACAAATTCTGATCAAATGTCAGTTCAAGTTGATCCAAATACAGGTAGAAAATCACCAAAGAGTTTGGGTGTAGTTCTTGACAAACCAAAAACTATTTCACCACGAAAACAACAACAAAATGATCCTTCTTCAAATACTCAAAAAGATTCATCACAAATAACTCAAAAAGAAGCTCCAGGAGTCAAAAGAGGTAAGTTTAAAGATACTTTGTTAAATTGTTTCAAAAAAAAAAGAAAAAAAGAAAACATTAGGAAATCTTGGTAGAATGACTATGGGTCGTAATGGTTCAGCCATTGAAACAAAAACACCTTTAGTTTTTGAAATAAAAGAAGATGATCAATTCTCAAGAGATATTACGAAAAGACTTCAATCAACTATAAAATTTGATCATGAAGGTGTTGATTCTGATTCAAGAAAGTCATCTGGTTCTTCACAAGGAACAGATTCAATATTTAATGAACAAGCAAAAAAAAGAAATTCAACTAAATCAGGTAAAAGACTAACATCCAATATATCGGATCAAGATTTATCCTTTGTTACAGAAACAACTTCAAATACATCAAGTCCAGCTACTAAAACACTTCCAAAAGGATTCAAATATGATCCTAAACAAATGGGTAAAAGAGATAGTTTGTCAAATACAGACATGATACCTGTATTGAAAAATAAAGAATCAGATCATTCACAAGCTAGATGTATCATTAAAAATTCTGGTAAAAATACACTCATTACCTATGCCAAAGAGAAATTTCAAAAACAAAAATCAGGATTATTTGGAAAAGAAGTTAAACCTGAAAAGATAGTACAATGGCAAAAACAACCTTTAAAATCAAGTTTACATTCTTTATCTGAAAATGATGAAAAAATATGTTTAGGTATTTATGAAGATTTACAAAAAGTTATAATCTCTGTACGAACTGAATTTGGTATTCTTATTAAAGTATTGGATCAAATGTTAAGTAATTCAGCTATAAGAAATGAAATTATATTATATGGATGTAAATTTATTAATAAAAATCCAGATCCAGATGCACAATTAAAATCTGTATTATTATTAACAGCAATGTTATCTACAGTTACACCAAAAGAAATTGAATTAATTGAAGCTATAGACTCTTTTTTATCAACACTTGGTAGTTCAATTGAAGATAAAACTTTAAAGAAATGTATTCATTTTGCACGTGTTCGTTTTTCAAGATCATTATTTGTTGGTTCAAGAAAAACAGTTTCAAAAGAAAAATGTTTATCAACTATTTTTAAAGGTGAAATTCCATTACCTTTATATGGAGTTCCTTTAGAAGAATATTTTGAATGGCAAAATTCAAGACTTCCTGATTTTGAAGGTGTTTATATTTTAGACGTTTTATCAGAACATTTAATTCAAACTAAAGGAATTCATGTTGAAGGTATTTTTAGATTACCAGGTGATTCAGAAAAAATTGAAGATTTTAAAGATAATTTTGGAATGGGTAATTTTGTTTTGAAAGATGTTGGTATTTCAGAAACTCATGTTGTTGGTTCACTTTATAAATTATGGTTACGTGAATTAGCAGAACCATTAGTACCTTTACAATATTATACTTCATGTTTAAAAGCTGCAGGAGAAGATAATCAAGAAGAATGTGTTAATTTGTTATATCAATTCCCACCTCAAAATATTCATGTTATTGAATCTGTAATTAATTTCTTGGCTTGTATTTGCAATGAAGAATTTTTTAACAAAACAAAAATGAATGTTGAAAATATTTCAGTTGTATTTGCTCCAAATATTATTAGAAATCCATCAATCACAGATCCAAGAATGATGATGATGAACTCTTCACTTGAATCAAAATTTATCAAAATTCTCATTATTTATGCACAAAGTTTGTTTGATGAAAATTAATAAATAGTTTACTTATTTCAATTTGGTATCTTCCAATCAATTTCTTCAATTCCATTTTTTGAAAGATAAGCATTACATTCACTAAAACATTTGCATCCTTGAAATTTATTTCCAGCTAATGGACTTGGGTGTGCTGTTTTGATAACTTTATGATTCTTTTCATTGATTACTTTTCCTTTTTTATGTGCAAATCCACCCCATAAAATAAAGACAACTATCCAATTAGATGTTAATGTGAAAAAAATGATCACTTGGTTGTTCTTGTTTATTGAGTACTTTGATAATTTCATCAGTAAATGTTAACCATCCAAATTTTTGATGACTGTTAGCTTTTCCTTTACGAACAGTCAATGTAGCATTTAATAATAAAACACCTTGATCACACCATGATTCTAGTGAATGTTTAATTATTGTGTTTTTATTGGTTTACCTAAAAATCCATGGTTAGGTTTTTTAAAACCTTCAATATCATTTTCAAGTTCTTTGTAGATGTTTTTAAGTGAAGGTGGAATTGTTACTCCTTTTTTAACAGAAAATGATAATCCATGACCTTGACCTGTAATTGGAAAAAAATTTCAAAAATTAAAATTATCTAAAACCTGGATTAAAATAAGGATCTTGTCCTAAAATAACAACTTTTACTTTATCTAAAGGACATTGATTTAAACAAGCGAATGTTTCTTCAATTGGTGGATAAATGGTTTCTCCTTTTGATTCTTCTTGTTCTAATTGTGAAACTAAACTTTTAAAGTATGACTTTGAAAATTCTTTTTCAAGAACTGACCTCCAAGATGTTTCTGTTAAATGGTCTGAAACATTTGTGTATTGGAGTGTTTTTATTTTTTTATTTTTTGGTTCTTCTTGGATTTCTTCTTTTTTTTCTGGTTTTGTTTCCTCAACTTTTCTTTTTTTTGTCACCTTCAAGTATTTCTCCATTTTTTGTTGTTTTTGTGTGAATCAATTTGATTGGGTAGTTAAATCAAATTTTAAAAAGAAATTTGTACCTCATCAAAACTTGTTGAACAAAACAGAATATTAAATATCAGTTGGTTGGAAGGTTCATTTTTCAAACATTCAAATGATAAATGATGTGATGACATAGAATTTATTCATTTTGATGAAAATTACAGGAAAATTCCTGAAGTCAATTCATAGAAACTGATTTTACCATCAATATTATCATCTAAATCTTTGAAACATCTTTCATATGAAAATGTTTCTTCTTCAAACAAATAAGTCAGTAATTTCTTCATTTCTATATCATCCAAGTATCCATTTTTGTCTTCATCAAATTGATCAAATAACCTTGCACTTTTTTTTAATAATTTCAGTTTCAATTCGAAACCTAACAATTTATTGGTTGGTAAATTTTCCCACCAAATCAGGAAATTTTGAATTGAAACTTTCTCTTCGTACTCCTCTTTATATGATAAATACCTGATAAAAACTTCAACATCTTTTTGAGAGTTATGTACTTCTAAATGAGAAAATATTTTTTGTAATTCATTTCTGTGCAGAAATCCTTCTTCAATTTTTGAAAATGATTCTAAAATTCCTAAGAGTGAATCCTTGTCTTTTGGAATCTTTTCTTCATTAAAAAACTTATCTTTCATCAATGGATATAAATTCATTATGGTTTCAATAGTTTTTAAAATATGATTTAAGTCTTTTGATAAGAGATCTTGATCATCTGGTTTCAATAAATTCAAAGCCCAACAAGTAGCAAGATTGGTTGTATTCATCTGATTTGACGATGAATTTGTTGCAATTTTTTCAAATAAACCAAAAAGTTTGAATATAGTGTTTCTTCTAATCAAAGATAGTTTTTGAATGATTGACAAAAAATGTTGAGATTGGTTTTCATCACTTTCATTTATTGGATACTTTAAAAAATCGGAATAAAATTTAAAGGTGAATAAGGGATCTGGTAGTTCTCTAAAGTATAATTTTAACAAGGATGCAGTTGCATTCACTGTTATTTCATCTTTTTTGATTGATGAAAAATTTCCTGAATCGATCAAATTTTTCAATTGGAATATCTCATGATGGTCACCATTTATCCGAAAGATACCATTTGAATCAACACCAATTTCTTCTAATAAAGATATTAAAAACTCAATGGCGTCTGGTATTTCACCAATTTGATCTTTTCTTAACATTAAATCTTCTAAATTAACACCAAAAATTTGGTTTCTGTATTTTGGTTCAATGTATTTTGGAATGTTAAATGACTTGATTTTTTGTTTCATTTTGTCATCTAATGATGAGTTATTGTTCAATAATAAAAATGTCTTGATAAATTGATGATCAATGGAATGTGAAATTAAATAAGAAAGATAATCATCAGTATTATCATAATTAAATTGTAAATTCTCAATCAAATTGATGCTAGAACCTTTTTTAACATACCTTCAAATGAATTTAGAATAAATTTTGATCACTTTTTATGATGACTTTCAAATTCAGAAATTTTTTCCAATCCATTTGAATACAAAACCATCATTTCATTCAGAATTTTATTCAAAGAATTCAGTATAATAACTTTTTCTTCATCGATAAAATGATGGAATTCTTCATATTTTTTATCATTTATGTGGTCAATTTGATTTTTTTTAATGTTGAATGATTCTTGAATTTCTTTTGAAATTGATTTTTCTAATGAATTCATATCTTTTAAATTTTGTTCATATTTTTTGCATAATTTTGAAAGTGATTGATAAATTTTATAATTTTTTTTTATGACTTCACATTTTGTTGTGAACTCTTGTGAGTGTGAAAATACAAGTAGATTGTTTTCAGATTCTTTTGGAAGACTAACGATTGAATTTGAGCTGACTAAATCCAAACCTAAATCAATTCCTTCTATTTCTTGTTGTAAAAATTTCAACTGATCACCTGATTCACTTGAAAAAATGGAGATATGTGATCTATTTTTTTTTTTTCCAAATGTTGTTTTTTTTTGAGTTTTTTTTCGATTTTCCACTTGAAAATGATTTTTACAGTAAAAAAGATCATTTAAAACGTAAAAGTCAGAAAGTTTTAATTTCTTGTGACACGTTGAACACTCTTTTTGGTAAATGAATTTTTTTGTTTACTAAAGCAATTTTGGTGCATGGATTTATCCTTTACAGTCAACTTTTCAATAGGATACACTGTTTTTAAACAAAGAAAACAATTTTCTTTTTGAATGGATACTTTCATTTCCTTGTTTGACAAACTGGTCAACCAATCACAATTATATTTCTCAATTTGTCGAAAGAAAAGATGAACTTGGAACAATTGTTAACAAAAATACCTATAAAACAGAAACATCTTGATGATACACTTTATCCGAATGAATACTCGTTTCAGAGCTTCATAAATCTTTTGAAGTTGGATTTTGAGTTAAAACTGTTGAAAAAAGATTATTTTTCAAAATTAAACATTAGTAAAATTGATGTTTTAGGACATACAAAACGCCTGTCCACTATAGATACAAATATTAAAATTTCTTTTGTTGAAGAAATTTTCATTGAAGTTTCTGACAAGAGTTCCATCTGTTTAAAGTCTATAGAGTTTAAAGTTTCAAGATTTTTTTATAAAAAAGAAAAGAGTTTTGATAAATCAACTTCTGATTATACCTTTAGTTCAGAATTCATTTTTCAAAATGAGAACAAAAAGTTTCATTTTTTCGCAGAAGATGTGACTTCAACAGAAAACATTCACATGAAAACAAATTTGATTTCAATCAAACATATTGACGAATGCTTTTTACCAAACTCAAACTATCGGTCAACTTTTGTTGACATTTTTCCAAAAGAAGAAAATTTTATTTCTGGAATATTTTATGCAAATTTGACAAATTCAAGTTTTCAAATAGATTGTTTTTCATATGATTGTCAACCTATATTCTTCAAATTTCAAAAAATTTATTTCACTTTGTCTAGTGGGATGTTCAAAAGTTTTCAAAATACTTTTGATTGTTGTCATTGTGTTTTTGGAGCCAAAGATACAAACATCACAATCACTGAAACTGAAAACGAAATAAAGTCATATGGAAGTTTATACTTACAAGACGAAAATCTCTTCAATGAAACATTCTTGAACGAATTAAATCAAGTATTCAAATTACCAAATTATTACAAAAATTTAACAACAAAAATCAGATTTAAAGAGTGTCATACAAAGTATTTAGAAACTAAAACATGTGATATTGACCAAATATCAATTCAAATTCGAAAAGGTTTCGAAATGATAATTTTGAGAAAATTTGAATCAACCATCTATCAATTTGAAATAACTGATTTCAAAGGATATAAATACCTCACTGCAGAGTTTAAAAATGAAAAATTTGATTTTGGATCATTTGAAATTGTACTTGATTTACTGTTGAATTATTTAGATTTTCCAAAAATACCATCTTTCCGAGGTCTGGATTTTAATATCAATGAATTTATTGACAAAAAATCAATTCTTAGATTAGAACAAGGAATATTGATCATTCAAACTCGATTGTATAAACAAAATGTTCATTTGGTAATACCACTTCATCCAAGAGAAATTCCACAGTTGACCATCTCCAGAGTTTATAATTCTGTCCTTGATCAAAGTATTTACAAAAAATTTCCAGTCCAATACCAATTCAAGAATGTTGGACAAACAAATATTCAATTCAAATTCATCTAACAAATTTTTATTTTTTTTTGCATGTATTTTTATGACTTTTCCAATGTCCTCTTTGACAAATTGTTCCATGCAAATATCTTGACTCCAAAGAAGGATGGAATATACTTTCAGAAATCAAAGAACCAAAGAAAAAAAAATGTGGCAAATGTTCAAAAGTGGGGATTGACATGAAAAAATGTTCTCGTTGCAAAGTAATGTATTACTGTGATGAACAATGTCTTTCTTTCCTGTGTCAAATTGAACAACATAACTTTTTACACTGGTAGTTTCATCATTTCCAATAATATGTCCATATTCATTATTATTTGGAAAAGGTCCAAATTTTACAATCTTTTCTACTTTTGTTCCTATTTTTAATTTGTATTCTGATCCTAAATTTTCAATTTTTTTTTTTTTGAGTTTTGCTTCTAATCTTGCTTCATATGATTATTTCAGCACCATTTTCATCATAGATGTACTCAATGTCTGAGTCATCCATCTTCTACTTGTTAAGAAATGAACCAATCAATTAACTCCATTTATGAAAGCAAAAACATTGCTGACGGCAATTGTAATTCTCTTTACAATGGTATTTATCTACCAATTTTATAAAACACATAAACTTAAAGAAAAAAAAAGAATTGTTGTTGTTGTTCATCAAACAACAATTAATCAACCAAAATTACCACAACCAAAAAAGTATCCAATTCCTGGTGAAAAAAATATTATATGGTGGTTAAGATTTCAAGGACATCCTTTTACAAATTTTGAAAAATATAAAAAATGTAAAAATCCGAAAGCTAAAAGTAAAAAAAAAAGTTAAAATTAATTTTTCGAACCAGGAGATTATGAAAAAGATCCAGTCATTATTGTAATACCACCAGATCAAAAAGATATTTATTCAGAACCTGAAATGTATGATAAATTAACTCAACATGTTCGTGAATGTGATGTGAATTGTATTTGGACCAGAGATTGGAATAATAAAACATTGAAATATGCAGCAGATGCATTTATATCACCAAAATATCCAGTAATTGATGAAACTATCCCATTTAAAAAATTTTGTAAAAATCAAAAATCAGTTCTTTTTACTGGTGAAAATTTGAATAAGAATGACTTTAAAGAAAAATTTGACATTAATATTTATTCAAGGTCTGATGGAGATGCTTATGTAGGTTATTTCGGTTATAATTTATTAGAGAGACCTGTAAAGAAAAAAAGAAATGATATTTTAGTTTCCGCTTACATTTCAAATTGTGATTACAGAGTTTCATCTGATAGGTTGAAAATAATTAAAGAATTGAAGAAGTATATTAAAATTGACGTTTTTGGTAAATGTTTTAATGTCACAGAACCGAAGGAATTGATGCATTTAGACTATGCAAAGAGAAAAATTGAGAATATTGCAAATTATAAATTTCATTTGGCATTTGAAAATAGCAAAGATAATGGATATATTAGTGAGAAAATTTGGCAAAGTTTTCATGCAGGTACAGTTCCTATTTATCTTGGAGCACCAAATATTCGGAATTATCTCCCAAAACAAAATTCTGCATTGATTGTGGACGAATTTCCTTCAATTGAAAATTTGGCAGAAGAAATAAAGAGACTGGGGACCAATGATAAAGATTATAAAGATATGTTTCAATGGAGACAAAAAGTTGATGACACATTTTTGATTGTTCAGGATTATGATTGTCTGAGAAGTTCTTGTAAAGTTTGTCAAACTGTAGCTGATTTTCTGGACCGAGAAAGAGTTGAAACAATGAAACCAAAAGAATTTCATTTCTATGTGAGGCCATTGAACATGTACAGATACAAAATTATTTTTCCAAAACAACCAATGACATTGAAATCTTTGATGGATGATTTGTATGAATTATTCAAGAATCATCAACCAAGATGGCTTACATGCACAACTAAAAACTTTAGAAAATACAGAGATTTTAATAATGTTAGAGTTAAAATTGCCAAAATTGTCAAAAGTCAAGGGAATTATCACCAAAGAATAATGGAAGATGGAATTGATTCAAATGAAAAATTGAAGAAATTAAAATCAGGTGAAAAATTGGAAGTCATTTTTATTTAGAAATAAATCATCTTCGAAACTCATTTTTTGTATTCAATAATATATTCACCCTCTGATCTGATGATTGTTGAAACTTCATTGGTTGGATGAAATTCATTTTCCAAGAATTCAAACAATTTCGAATCTTTGTTCCAATTTCTAGTCATAAATGATTGAGATTGTGATAATGATTTGTTAATTTCAACATTTAAATTTTTTGTTTTTGTTTCAGTTGAAGTAAAACTGACAACAAAATTATCGCGTTGCGTTTCACAAAATAAATTTGATAGATTTATCAAGTTGTGTATCATCATTGAACCTTCAAATTCTATGTAATGATTCACTTCCTTTTCATTTTTTTTGGTTATTGTTCCTAATTTTGATATCTGCAAAAAAATGTGAAAAATTTTTTTTTTTCCTACGGTCAATGAATGAACAGTCCCGTATAAAAAAGCACCAGGTGATAAAATTTGTGGTACATCATATGATAATTCATCCTTTATACATTTATTTAATAAGAAATTGAATAAAGATTGAACTCTAACTTTCCCTGAAAAAATTAAACTTCCTTTTAATGTTCTAGGAAGAATTAGTCAAATAATCAATATTATAACTGTTCATATTGTATATTAGATAATTTAAATTCATCTTTTAATAGAGAAGATGGATTACTCAAAATAGCAGTGATTCTTTGAAGACTACAAATTCCAGGTGTTAAAAACAAAACTGATATTTGATCATTTATGTAATAAAAATAAGGAATTTCACAATTTTTCAAACAATTATATATAGATCTAAATGCTTCATGCCATAATTTTATCCTATTCAAAAAAATTTCTTCTTCTTTTTGATAATATTTTAATAGTTTTTCTGATAACAATTCAGAAGGATGTTGGTAATATAACATTGATTTCATGAATTCTGAGTAAAGTTTTGGTGATATTGATTCATTTACAGTTTGCTATTTTTGTTTAATTTTTTAATTTTCTCACTGTGCTATAACCAGATTCTGATAAATCAGAAGGAACATCTATATCTTGAACGAAAGATGTTAATCCAACACTTTCTGATAATGAATTAATATGATTTGTCCAGCTAAATGAATGTTTTGAAGTGAATTTTACTTTTGTTTTTATTGTCCAATCCACAGGAATTTCATCAAAAACAATTGAATTTTTTTTTTTTTTTTTGAGTGGTGTTTTTACATCTATTTTTGTTATTTCTGATTGTACATCAATTTCGGTATCATTTGAATTTAAATTATCAGTTGAATATTTTTGTTTCAATTGAATTTTGTTCACCACCACTCCTTCAAAATTTTTTCTCTTCATATGGAAATTAATATGATTGGTTGAAATTATTCCGAGGAGAATAAATTTTCACTTTTTGACCACTAAAATTTTCCGCAAAAAAAAAGAATAATTTAAGGTTTATTTTCAGTACTTAACTGTAATAGTAGCTCTTTGAACGAAGGCAAGATTCGGTTCTCTGTTACTTTTGTTTTTGGTGATTCTCTTTTTTGTTTTTCTGCTTTTGTTGCAGTTTGATTAAATGGGATCGTTTGTTCAACGTCAAACATAATAAAAGGTGATTTTACTTTGGATTTATATTTTCGTTGAGCGTGGTATGGCCATCTTTGAATCCCTGAAAAGAAGTCAAAAAAAAAAAAAAAAACGAAACCATGTTTTTTACATAGGAGAGATAATTCATGAACTGACAATCCCATTAATGAAGCCGCGTATGCTTTTGGATAATCAGCGTACTTTAAAATTTCTTCAACGTCCATCGCCAAAGAAGAAAAGAATTATAATATTCCTCCAATGAAAGAGCACCTTTTAAGTGTTGACAAATCAAGTCCATTTTTCCTAAATTAGCTCAGTCCATACTTTCAGTTTAAGAGAATTTCCGTTTGGCATCCTTTTCAAGAAAAACAACAATATTTCCAAACTTGGGAAGCAAGATGTCAACGAAAATTTATGGTTAATACACAATAAAGTGGTTTGTGCTATGCCATGATTTGGAATAACAAGATCTTATAAAACATAACATTCATTTTCTTTTTTGAACGTACAACTCATTGTAGGTTGAGACTTCACATTTTTTTCGAAGAAAATCAACTTCAGGTAGGACTAAAATAACAACTTCTACAGTTGTATAAACAATATTTCCTGTCATCATATGACCTCCGATGGTTGTTCCTCTATTATTAGCGGCGCTCATATGCAAATGAGTTCCAAAAATTGATAAAGTTCCAGAGAGTGAAGTTATTTCATGAAATTCAGGTATAATAGTTGAATTTGAACGGTTTGCGAATCTTAAAGATAAAACTTTGACAGAACCTGAACAAGAAGCAATAGAAGCAGCTGTTATATTTTTTTCTTTTATAAAATTCTGTAAAAAGGAAAGAATGTCTTTGTTTGGAGGTATTCTCATTGCAAAAAAATATCCATGTGATTTTTCAACAGTACTGTGTTGTGTTTGAACAAACAAGATCATACAGATCAGCACCAGCAAAAGCAACTTCATCTATAAAAAAGTAATGATTGGTTGAAAAAAATGTGAAACGTGACCGCATTACTTCCAGTAAATTATTCATTTTTGAACGTAGAATATTTTCAATTTTGACAATACACCAATCATCATTCGTTTTGATCATGTCATCTCTTAATGTCCACGAAACAAACAGTTATTTCTATTTTGATTTTCCAGAAGAGATACTGGAGCAAGAAGGAAATGATAAGTGTGCTGATTGTGATGCACCTTCTCCAACATGGGCTTCAAAAAATTTAGGAGTATTAATTTGCTTAAAATGTTCAGGTAAACAAAAGTATCAATTAATCAAGAACAAAGGTGTACATAGGAATTTAGGTTCACATATTTCAAAACTCCAATCCATTTTTCTTGATACCAAATGGACAGAAGAGAGTATAAAAATTTTTGAACAAAGAGGAAACGCAAAAGTGAATGAAATACTGGAATTTCATTTGAACCAAAATGAAGATGGAAACCCTACATATTTTAAAAAACCTGATGAAAATGCAACAGTGTAAAAAAAAAAAAAAAAAAAATGTTTACAAAACTTCTAGTGAAGAAAGACAGGCATTCATAGAAAACAAATATGTTCACCAAAAATTTAAAGAAAGAAAATTAGATGAAGAAAATGTTATTACTTACATTGAGAGACAATACTCTGATTCAGATGAAGAAGAAACAAAAACCGAAAATAAATTTCTAGGGATTGGATCCACACCAGAAAGAAAGAAAAAACCCTCAATCATTGGGAAAATTGGAAAAATTTCTGAGAACTTTAAAAAACCAGATACCAAACAAAAGAAAAAAATTCGACATGATCGACAAATGTCCTATGATATTGGTGCAATTCCAACTACAACAATCGAAACTGTCAATAAAGATCAAGGAATGGTGGAATATAAAGGAATTTTAAAAATCAAACTATTTGGTGCTGCAAGGTTAATATCTAAAGAATCTCATTGTAATGCATTTTTTATATTCAAAATTGGCTCTCAAAATGTCCAAAGTAAAATTGTGAAAAAATCAAATTCCCCATATTACGAGAAAGAAGAATTAATGATTTGTATGAATTCAAAAGATGATCCTTTATATATTTCTTGTTTTGATAAAGTCACTTTTAAAGATAGATTGGTTGGAACTGCTGTTACTTTAGTGGATGATTGTTTTGAGAACCCTGGAAGTATCAAAGATTATTCATTGAATTTGATAGATCAAAAAAAAATAACAGGAACTGTTGAATTCAGTACTTCTTTTGAATTATTTAAACATTAAATTAAAAGAGAAATAAAAATCATCTTTAATTGGAGTAGAGTTCTTTTCCAACTTTGATCATTTTTTCAACATCAATTGTACCATATCCCACAGCAGCATTTGGTGATCCATTTGTACCACAAATATTGAATGATTGTCCTTTTGATGTTTTGAATAATACTGCATTTGTTTCTTCAATTTTTCTACTTAATTCTGGAACTGCTTCCCAAAGAACAGCAATAGCACCTGCAACAGTTGGGCATCTATAAAATGTTAATCAAGTATAAGTTTTTCTTACGCCATGGAAGTTCCAGATTTTGAAACATATGAATCAGATCTTCCAGAAGCTGAAACAATATTGGCACCTGGAGCTGCAAGTTCAGGTTTTGTTTGACCTGGAACAGGTCCCAATGAAGAAAATCTAGCAACTGAATCTTTACCTTTTTCCAAAGCACCAATTGTTAATTGATGTTTAAATTTAGCAATTTCTGAAATAGTGTTACATCTTGGACCTGAATTTCCAGCAGCATTTACAACATGTACTCCAGCATTCAATAAAGCATTGATACCTCTTTCTAATCCACAATTTGTGCATCCATATGAATGTGAAGAAATATGAGGTCTTAATTTAACTTGAGCATTTTTATCTTCCAAATCAGTAGGAGCAAGAAGCCATTGAAGACATTTGTGAACAGATGAAGTTGATGTTCTATGACAATGAATCCATTTTGCATGTGGAGCAACCCCAATTTTTCTGTTTGTTTTTCTTCCACCAGTAGCTGAACCTGTGCAACTATAAAAGATATTTAGATGATGAAATTTGATTTTACTGTGTTCCATGATCTCTCGTATCTATTGGTACTTTGCTTCTGAATAACGGGTCAAACCAATTGTAATTATGATCAAATGATTCTTTTTTCTTTCCACGATATGAGTGAACAACACCAGGATGTTGATAACGAATTCCTGAATCTGAAAGACCAATAACAATACCTTTTCCTTTGTGTCCTTGTTTCCATGCTTTTTCAGCTTTTACCCATAACATATTTGGTTCAATAATTTTATCATTTGTTAAAGTTTCATTGAGAACAACTGATTTTTCCAAAGGATCTTCACCAATGAATTTGTCTAAAAGAATTTCTGAAATATTTTCATTTTCTGAGAGAGCATCAATAGTTTTTTTATCAACATTTTCAATGGAGACAGAGTTTGAAACCCAGTAAGTCTTAAAAGCAAGTTTTTTGAAGTTTAAAAATTTGGTGAGCTTTTTTTGACTTCTTTCACTAATGTTCATCAACTAAAAAATTTTTAGTACATTTTGAATAAATTACTTCATCTACAATCATTTGAGCTTTTACATCAATGTCAATATTTTGTTTTCCTTGGTTAAATTTTTCATAATTTAATTCTTCTTTTAAAAGGACAAGTATGTTAACATTAGGTTGTTTTTTGAGTTCATTAGTGACTTCATAGTTCACTTTTGAAGCTACGATGTTGACAAATAAAATAGTTAACACGAGAGAAATGACCACTTTCATGTTGTTGTTTTTAGAGTCTTACAACCAATCAAAACTTTTGGAAGAATTTAAAATTGTTCGAAAATTTAATTTACATTCATATCAATTTTTCAACAACTTGTAATGATTTTTTATAAGAAATATAAGTACGAGCCATTATAAATCTTGAGTATGTATCTGACAGATTCATCTTTATTGCATCTTCAATAGATTCAAATAAATCAACATCTAAGTCTTTTGTTTCATTAATTTTATCTTTCAATCTTTTCACACGTTTGTAATCAATATTAATTTCACATGGTGATTTAGATCCATTGAGGTATAAGTGAAAAATTTGACCAATTTTTTGAGCCTTTGTTTTTGGTTCTTTCTCCAATAAATTATAAGATGAAATCATTCCATCAACATTACAATGATCTGTATTTTCATCTTTTGATTTTTTTGCAATGATTTTATATTCTTTAATATCCAAAAATGATAAAAGATTCTCTTCACTCCATTCATTCTTTGCGAATTCTCTGAATAATTCCACGATAGTGTCATCCTGTAAATCAGAATTTAAAATATCTCTTGATATTGTTTTTCTATTTTTGAACAATCCCAAACAAGTTCTGATGAAAGTAACAAACAAAATGAATAAGCATTGATAAGTCAAAAAGTAATAATGAAAAATGTTCTCAAATACAGTATTAAATGTTTTGTACAATTTGGCATCTGATTTTACGTCTGTATTTTCATTTAAAACTCGAAAGATAAATGATAAAACAAGACAAATCAATGCAAAAAATGAGAATATTTGTTCAATTCTAAAAAAATAAACATCCTGTTCAATGAAGTTTAAAATTGATTTTTTTGTTTTAATGAAATAAACCAAATTAATTATAATATCAACAAATAATAGAATTAACAAAACTACAAAACAAAATAATTTGATTCCGAAAAATGAATAACTGAAATAATCAATAGTTACACCAGGACATTGAAATATTGAAGTTGATAGAACAATAATATTCTGAGCTGATAATAACAAAAAAATAAAAATTGTCATAAAGATCGTAAAAACAGGTGAAACAATAAAATTAATCATTTGGACTATTTTCAATGAGAATGATGAAATATTTTTCAATTTTGATTTTTGATTCAATAAATTGACAATAATAATATATCTGAAATATGTCCATGGCATTAAAATACATGAAACCGTCACAAAATTTTCATAAAAGAAACTAAAAAAAATGCATGAATATCGTGATTCGAATTCAAAAGTAGAATATGATTTAACAGCTGATAATACAGATCCAAGCTCTCCCAAGACAACAATAAGTGGTACACATCCTCTTGATTTCAATGGTTGACAATTGCAAAAAATAATTAAAATCAAAGCAATGAAAATGAAAATACAAAATTCAATAATTATTAATGACCAGTGTAGATCTGATAAACGTAGTACAGAAACGATTTCACATTCTTCCGCCAGTTGTAAAAAATTTACATCAAACATTGAAACTGAACTGTGGGTAGTTATTTTTGCAGGAGCATTAACTGTCTCTTCCATTACATAAATCCTTGAATATTCAAGTAATACTTCAGTATCAACACGAAATGATATATGATAACCATCATCAAGTCTGAGAGACTCTCTAAGATCTCCTGTGTTTTTTATAAAACTGTTGGCGTTTTTGTATGTTCTTATATTGTGATTTTTCAACTCTTTAAAAGTGTATGTGCCATTCATGTCTTTAAAAACTGAAAAAGCGAATCCAAAGTCACTCATATTCATTTTTGTAAAAACGATATTGTACATTCCAGCAGTTGAAGAAACTCCTATTCCTACAGTTGTTTTGTTGGTCTCTGAATTTGATTTCCAAGTAATATAGTGATCTCCAAAAGCTTTACAACTCGATATGTCTCCAGCTATCACCTGAATAAACAATATCAAAGACAAATTGATGAGAGTTGATTTCATTGGTGAGATTTTTGACCAACCGTTGGACTTTATTTTGTCGCTTTTAGAATCCTTTCCAATTATTTATTTTTTTTTTTTATCATCTTTTTTCTTATTGTCATCCTTTTGATCCCCTTTTTTATCAACCTTGTTGTCATCCTTTTTTTGTTTTTTTTTAGGATTTATTTGTTCTTCAACACCTTCAAGTTCAACTTCTACTAAAGCAAGTTCTCTTTTTAAAGTTTCAAATTTTTCTGTCAATTCTTCTTTTTTTTTAATAAGATTTGGATCTACTTTTGCTTTTTTTTGTTGCTTTACTCTTAATTTTTTAAAATCATCCAAATACTTTTGAAAAGCAATTTTGATTAATTCTGTTTTTTTTGTGAATTTTTCATCATACATTGCAGCAACTACACATTTTAAAGCAAGACAAATTCTAGTAACATATTGTTCGTGTGTTAGATTTGAAAGTCTTTTAAAATTGTTAAAATCTTTTAATTGAGGATAAGATTGGAACAATGGATCATTAATGTTAATTCCAATCTTTGAATAAATATCTACTACTTCCGTTAAGATATCTTTTAAATTTGCTGCTGTGAAACTGTTTTTTGCTCCTACTTTTTCAGATAATTTTTGATTCAAGATGGTATCAAAGAAATAGTGTAAAATATTGGACAAAATATTTTCTCTGGTATTTGTTTCAGTTTCTTTAGCATTAAATTTTTGTTGATAACTTTTGTTAACTCTTGAAACGAGGCTTTCTCTTTCTTCTTTTGTTTCAAATTTGAAGTTGATAATCATTTTCATCAACACATGATGAATTTCATAATAATTTAAGTTATGAAAGAGTTGGTCTGGTTTTTTAACACTCATATGAGTTTTTTGTGAAATAAAGAAATCCAATTGGACAAAGGAAAAGGAAATTTTAAATTGCCCAATCAATGAAATTCATTCTGTGTTGGTTTGATGTTGTTTCAGAAAAAAATCAAAAAATATTCACAAACTAGATACAAAGCTGATTTGTTGAATTCAACCAATCAGTATAAACAATTTTTATTTTTGACCCAGACTAAAAATTTCAATTGCTGGATCAGGAGGCGTAGGAAAATCAGCAATGACAGTTAAAATTTTCTAAAACTAAACTCCAATTGATATAGATTCAATCGATTTCTCATGAATTCAGAGAAGGTTTTTATGATCCAACGATAGAAGATTCTTATCAAAAGCAACTTTTAGTAAGTCTGGTTGCTTGACTCAGTGATTATCAACATGTTTGATGTTCGTTAATTCTCAAAATTTAATCTAAATTTAATTGATTTCACAGTTCAATGTTAAAATTTTATTTTAAAAATATTCTTTGTGGTCATAAAACATTCATTTTGAACCCAGTTTGTTGTATTTAATGTCCAACAAGGATACAGCCACATTCAAATATTTTTGACCAATAGACTTGTTTCTGCTCAGATGTTCAATTATCACAAAGGAACCGACGAAAAAACAAATAATTCATTTTTTTCATTTGTACAACAAAATTTCTTCAACTTGGTGAATCCAACAACAAATTTTCATGACGAACAGAAATACAATTATTTGGAAAAAGATTTTCATGTTCTTATCTATCAAATCATAAGACTTTGTTTTCATATACTTTTTATAATTTTAGTATATTACTTTATGAAACTATGGACACCACTTAGCACACTTTATTTTGGATTTATTTTTATGTTCGTTTTGGAAATACTACAATCAATTTGAAGAATATTATACATACTGTTCAATGTTCATGATCAACAGAGAAGAAAACCGAGATTCAAAAAATATAACTCCTTTGCCAAAAGAAAAAATTAAAGAAAAAAAGAAAATATGGAAAGAAAGAAAAGAAACAAACAAAAAGATTCATTTAAAAAATAAAAAAGAATACGAAATGCAAAGAGAAAATATCTTGAAAACAAACAAAGGACAATTTATAGCATTTTCAAATGGAAAAAATCTTAAAAATATCAGATTCTCAAGATGAAGTATTCAAATATATTGACATTGATCCCACTGTATATGTGACACAGATCGGAAATGAAGATGTAAAACCATCACTGGAAAACATACTTTTAACAGGTGACATTTATACTGAAAAAAACGGCAGCTTCACATGCTTTCCTGAAAGTAACAAAGGAAGATAAAAGACTTGAAGGAATTAATCTTTTGGGATCTCCGTTTCTGAGAGAAACTGGATTTTTTCTTCCTGATGAAAATGATAAATACAAAATTAAAATTCAATATGGGAATGTTGTCAGTAAAAAAACAGCTAATAAAATCCAATATAAATAAAGATTTAAGAATTGATTAAAGTAAATGGATTTGATAGAAATTAAGATTTAACAAATATAGCAATGGAACAAAACCATGATACGAATAAATGCCAAAAACAGAATTATTCATGAAAATTTCTATGGAAGAATGGAGAAATTGTTCAAGATTATGGAAGGAAAATTCAAATGGGATGAAGAATCTTATTCTACTGTTTTCAAAGTCTGTGCTGCTCTTACGAATTACCACATTATGAAATTTCCACTTAGAAATGAAGATGGGATTTACTACAAAGTAGTTTTAAAGAATTACGCTGATGAACAATTGGAAAAGAAAAGAAAACAACAAGAGAAAAATAATTTGTTATTTTGAATACCCAATTCCTTTTCCAAACTCCATTCATGATACTGAGTCAGGTCTTTCCATTGGAGTGCTCCGTGATACACAGAGTCCATACCCCAGACTCTTCTAAATGAATACATCTTCTCTTCTTTCCCTTCCGCAGTCGGTTTCAATTGGTAATAAATGGATGACATTCGACGTAGCTTCCTAAGTAGTAAGTGGTAAAATTTATGATTTGGAAATATTGGATACAGGTTTTATCGATTTTGTTTAAAATTTCTCAAAAGTCGGTCAAGAAGAGTTTAGTTCTTTGAGAGAAGTTTAAAGGATCCTCTGAAGGTTTTGAGTCACTTTTACCTAAATTATTTTAGGATTTATTTTGGTTTTTGATATTACAAATCAAGAGACTTTTGATGACTTTGTTTGATTCCCACGTGAAAAAATTGACGGATTTTTAGTGGAAAAAGTGGATTTTACTGGAATTTTTATTGTTGATTTGGCAAAAATTTGAAAGTCAATTTTTCTGAAAACCATGTTTGAAAGCAAAACTCCTTCATCTTCTTTAGATTGTAAATCCATGTGAACTCGGTCTGTTTGAACTTCAAGCAACTCTTTGAAAAATTCTTATAAGGTTTTCTGCTGAATGAGTGATGCTTTTTTGAATATGAACTGGTAAATTATGAATACAACTGGAAGCAATAATCGCTCTTTCAATTGAAACTCTTTGCTTTCAAAAATGTTCCATTGATTCTTGATAATGGCTTTTGAAAACATGTTTCATGTATAATTCTTCATGAGTATACTTAAAGTGCCGATGAGCAATATCCTTTTGAAAATCTGTGCTTAAATTAATTTCCAACATCGTTTTTCTTTTGCGTTTGAGTGCAACTTGTTGTGATGGTGCATATTCGCTTGGAATTTGGTTTTTTTTTTTTTTTGAATCATCGGATCTCCAGTTGTGATCATTGGATTTTCTTTTGTTTCTTTGTTGAAATTTTTTTTGCTTTTTTTTGTTTGCTTCTTTTTCTTGTTCTTGAAAATCCATTTGAAAATATTCTCCTTTTTCTGTTTCACTTCTTGCTCTTTTTTTTGATGGTTTTTTAACTTCAACTTCAAGGTTCTTTTGTTTGCGAAATTCAATTAATCTTGAAATTTAAATAATGCATCTTTATTTCCAGTGGTAGACAATTGATAATTTTTTAAAACCTCTTTGAGTTGTTTACATGTTTTTTTTGATTTCTTTGAAACATTTCTTTGAAATATAAATGGTCGATGAAACTCACTTGTTACACCTGAACAACAAAAGCTTCAAAAACTTTGGACATTCTCTTGTCAGCAACTTGTTTTTTTTTGAAACAATTTGATTGGAAACTGTTACAAATCTTAGAGTTTCTCTGTGGTTAACTTCAGTTTTCTTTGAAGGTAAAAATCGTCCAATAAAATCACAAAGTGATTTTATTCAAAACCACAGATTTCCGATTTCTGAGTGAATGACATATTCAAGAGATGGAACATTTTTTTTAAAGATATTTCTTGAAGTTGATTGGATAAAGTATCGACTGTTTCCATTGGTTTTTCACTCCGAAATGTCAAATGGAAATTTGAATATTCACACATTGTGTGGTTGGACCGAAAATTCGGAATTTGGTTATTTTTAGTTCTCAGAAGACTATAAATACAAGTGAATTTTAACAGATAAAACAGATAAAATAAATCTTTTCAATTTGGAAGAGATTCCCATATTTTATTACGACAGTCACAAATTCGTCACAGAAACTTGTGTTGATGCATTTGATTTTTACAGAAAGCTCCACAATTTCAACAAATGATCATCAAAAAAAGAAAGGTTTCACCGTTGACACTGAAGAACTTCAAGTCTACCACAAAGAATGAAATGAACTTAATTAAATTTTTTAGAAAACAAAAAACAAGTAAAAGAAAAAAATTTTTAAAAATTTAAGTACCAAAACTTCAATGTAAAAGAGCCATTGTTTCATCATGCCACAAAAGAATTCGGTTCAAGTTATTAAGATGTGTTGTTGATTGACGTATTTTCCTGCAACTGCAGACGAATTATTTTGAAGAATTTGATGGACAATAATAAGTAAATTCGATTGAATGATCTAAATATTTTGAAAAGAAATATCTCAACATAAGAAAATGAAACACAATCAAAGAAGACTCGATCTGGTTGCTTTTTTATTTATTTGGAAAGAAACAAATTAAAATGGATCACAATTACAAGGCAACGTTGAACAAATATTGCTATTTTTCTCATGAATATCAACTGCGATTTGGATACAGTTGAAAGAAAAATTCAAGTGGAAATTGAAAAAATTACCAGATTTTAAGTGTGGAAAACCAGTTTTTTAGCGGAAATTTTAGCGTCAAAAATGTCGATTTTTCCAATAACAATTCCTTTAAAAATCCGTCAATTTTTTCACTTGGATTAATTTTAAGTTAATTTTTCAACAATTGTTGGAACAAATTGAAAGGATAAAAGACACAGATCAATTTCCATTTGTGTTAGTTGGTTAACATAAAATCAAATACTAATTGTAAAAGCGAATAAATGTGAGATTCCAAAAGAGAAACGTGGAAATAAAGCAGTTGATAAAAGTCTTGCTCAAAAATTGACTTATTGTTATGGTGCTCATTATTTCGAAACAAGTGCAAAAGAGAGGATAAATATAGGTACTTAAACTTTTTTTCTAAAAGAAAAGATGAATGTTTCCTCAAAGTGTGTGAAATGGTAGTGAAAAAAAAAACTGAAAAGACTAAAAAACCGTTAAAGAAACAAATAAGTTTTAAATCAGTTTCTACTTCAGAGGATGTTGAAATAAACATTTAAAATAATCAATCTTCTTCAACCAATCGAAATGTCAGCAAAAAAAAAAACCAAAGAAACAACGAACGTTTTTAGCATTCCTGTATTTGGTGCCGAAAAAGTTGGAAAATCGGCTGTATCACTCAGATACGCGAAAGATCAGTTTAAATCTCTGATCAGTAAAAAAAAATTAAAAAAATTAAAAATTTTCCAAGTGCCAACAATAGAGGAGAAATGTATCACCGAAAAAAAATTATTCATAAAATTTTTTCATAGATACAAAAGCATTTGTTGTAGAATCTGTTGCATATCGAGTAAATATAATAGATACTTCAAGTTCGGACGAATTCAAGGTTTTTCTTCACTTTTCTTAAAATATTATTAATATAGAGCTTGCGACCAAATTATATCAAAAATGTATGTTTGTATTGTTAATTAATATTTTTATTCAGAGCGACACTTTTTATATCGTATTTGATTTATGCTTGAAATCTTCATTTGACAAAGTTGATTCCTTTTATGATTTGATAAAAGAAATCAAAAAAGATGAACCTTTTACATGTGTTTTAATCGGAAATAAGTGTGAAATTTCTTTAACAGAAAGAGGTGATTCATGTGTTTCCAATTTTGATATTATAAAAAAAGCTGAAAAAATGAAAGCAAATTATTTTGATGTTTCAGCAAAACAGGACATAAATATACAAAAATCATTTGAAAATTTAGTTTTTTCTCAATATTCAAAAAGAATAACAACTACAACAAAGAAAAAACCACTTTTGAGTATTTTCAAATCAACAGTCTCTGAAGATGAACAACCTGTTTATATATCAAAGAATTTTTATTCTCAAGATGAATAAATTTATTTATAGTGTATTTTTTTGCATTAACCAATCAATTCTTTTGTAGAAGGATGAGAAACTTTATGATTGGAGTCGATGGTGGTGGTACAAAAACACATGCTGTATTTCACTTACATCCAGTACTGACTTTTTTCAAGGTGATAATTGATAAAAATGATAAAAAAGAATTAGCTTCTTTTATTTCTGGTTTTTCCAGTTTTATGTTTTAAAAGTCTATAAAAGGGTCAAGCAATAAAAATAGTGTTGGAATGAAAACTGCTAAAGAAAATATTTTGGAATCTATTTTCAAATCATTGGAAAAATTAAACTCCAACTTTGAAAATGGTTTTCTCTTCATTTTTTAATATTTTTCCAGTGGATTCTGTATGTTTAGGTTTATCAGGTATTGATGCAGAAATTGATAAAATTGAATTTACTGAATGGATAAAGGAGTGTTGTGGTAAAGAAATTCAAACTTACGTTTATAATGATACAATAACCAATATGTCATCAGGTAAAAAAATACACCTTATAAATTGAAAAGGAACTCTCGGAAACATTAATGGATTGATAGTAATCAGGTTTTAAAAATTTCTTTGTTCTTATTCAAAAAATAGTGGAACTGGATCTGTTGTTTTAGGTACTGATGGAAAAAAAGAATTTCGTGCTGGTGGATGGGGACCTTTATTAGGTGATGAAGGAGGTGGTTATGTTATCGGGAATGATGCTCTATGTGCTTACACAGCTTGTGTAGATGGAACTGGAGAATCAACCATTTTAGTTGATAGAATTAAAAAAGAATTAGATTTAAAGAATGATTATGATATTGTCAGTTGGACCTATTCTGGTATGAAATTCATTTTTATTAAGTTAATTCTTCAGATTTAACATGGGCACGTATTGCAAATTTGGCAAAGGTAGTATTTCAATGTTGTGAAGAAGGAGACATTGTCTCAAAGAAAATTTTAGTAAAAGCAGTAAATGGTTTACTTCAATATATCAATGTTGTTGTGAAGAAATTGAATTGGATAGATTCATCTTTTCAAATTGTTTTATGTGGTAAGTTTTATTGGACTAAATCTGAAATATTATCTCAAGGTGGTTTGATGACAAATGATGGAATTTTTCAAAAGATGGTTCTTGAAAAATTGAAAACTGAATTCAAAAATTGTGATATTACATTACCAAAAGTATCTCCTGCTATGGGAGCGGCTCTTTTATGTTTTAAATAAATATTTATTCTCCAAAGGTTTAAAATTTAGTCAATTTTTTGAATTGTTCAAATGAACCTTCCAAAGTTAATTTGCTTGCTCTTCCAGAAATAATATCACCCAAAAAATTTGGAAAGTCAGAATTCTTGTCTTCTTCAAAATCATCAAAATCTGGTATTTCTGACATCCAATCATTAATCCAATTGAAAGTTTTTTTTTTATAATCATTGACTTTATTGACCATTGACTTATTTTTTCCATCAACCAATACAGTTTGTGTTTGAAAAATACAAATTAATTTAGATTTTTCTATGTTGTCAAATAAGTCCTCTGGTAAAGGTGAGTAATCCCTTTGTGTCAGCTTTTTCAATGAAATGTCTTCAATGTCCGAAATTAAAATTAATCCTCGAATCATTTTAACGAATTTTTCATCATCCAATTCAACAAAACCCATTGAATTTTTGATGATTGAAATATCTTCATTTTGAAATGTTCCCACCACTTTCGCTTGAAAATCTGTTTTTTCAGCAAAACAATATTTATTGAGTGAAGAAAACCCAGCTATAGTTGAATGAATCAAATAACAATTTGCTCCACCATCACCCGATGCTGTTTCTGAAAAATCTTCGAAGATTTTAACTTCAAAATGATGTTCATTCAATTTATAAGAAAAGTGTAAATGCATCATAAGTTCAGTGGCTCCTGGAAAATAACAATATTGTTTATCCAAAGTTAAATGATGTTCATGAATCAAAAATGAGTCCAACGGAAAGCATCCAAATAATTCTTGATTTTCAATGAAATAATCAATAAATATTTTTTGAACGGTTTCATTGTGTTTCAAAGATGAAGAAAATTTTTTTGATATTTCTTTGTGATGTTCAGTTATTTTTTGATGTGTTTCTTTTGATAGTAATTTGAGTTTTTGTGTTTGTCTATATTCCAGAAATTCTAAAGTGTAAAAGAAAACATCATCACTCAGCGAGTTCATCTGTGTTAAAGTTGTTTTTATTGGTCTAAATTTGGATTATTATTTTCTTTGTAATTTTGATTTTTTTTGAAAATTTCTGTTTTTCTCAAATTGAAGGAGCTGTTTCATTGGTCAATCTAAGAAGAATTACAAATGACAAAGTTTGAATATGAAAAGTTGTAAGAGAATCAATTCATTAATTTCTCAGTAAATCACATCTCAATTTAGCTAATACTAAACTTGTTTCTGAAAAAAGAGCAATAGAAAGAGAACTAAACCCGATAAAAAATAAAATCGTTTCTTACATGGAAATTGAAAAAGAAATACCAAAAGAAACAGTAATTTCATGAATAAATTAATAATTACTAGAAAATGGAATACGGAAAATTAAAATACAAATTTGACGCTCACGAAATTTTATTATCAAAAATTGAATTCTTGGCAATACATTCTTTACATGTAAAAAAATCAAAAAAGTGAAAAAAATTGTTTTATTAATAACATATCTTTAGATGTCCTGATTCATTAATGGATGCTGTTGCTACTACTATTTATGCCTCCACTAGAATTAAACTTCGTGAATTATTAGAAATTAGAAGACAATTAACTTTAAAAGTAAGATAAATCAATTTTTATTCTTTTAGTATGGACAAACATTTGCTTTATCATGTAAATAAAAAAAAAAAATTTTTCACATTTTTTTTCAACACAGCTCATGGCAACAAAAAGAATGAAGTGAACGAAGAATTTTTTGACAAGTTTGAGTGTAAAGATATTAATGAAAATATACTTGATGAAATGATGGATGAAATTGCATTCGAAGAAAAAATCAAATATAAAGATTATGATCCAAAATTTGAACTTGATATTGAAACTATTGGTTTTATGACCCCAAATTACAAAAAATTAGATGAAGAATCACAGGTAATCATTCAAGACTTGCAAAATAAATTCGAAAAATTCAAAGAATTTATTGTTAAACTTCAACAAGTTGATGAAGAAGAAGAAGAAGAAGAGACTATCAAAGAAATGGAGAATGAATATTCTGATGAAGAAGAATATATCATTAAACTTGATAGTAAAGTTGTTGTTGAAACAAAACTCCATGTTGAGAACTCATTTCAATCAGAACATGGTGAAAATATTTTTTACCAATATTGGTTACCAGAACAAGAGGTTGACTATCAACCAAAAAGAATGGCCATGATAACTTATGAGTTTGATGCTCAAGATGCTATTGAATTATCCGTCAAATGTGAAGAAGAAGTCAAAGTGATAGAGGATAGGTAATAAAACAATTTGATATTTTAATAATTTTTAAAGAGGAGATGGTTGGTCGATGGTATCAAAAGGAGTGAAATCAGGATTAATTCCTACAAATTATTATCAAGAATTTATCAAAGATAAAAAAAAGAAGGTTGCAAAAGTTGATAAAGTTGTAAGAGGAAAAGTCATCATCCAGCATACCATTGGTGAACATGGAAGTAGATACAACAACTTAGTGAATCAATTACTTAAAAATGGATACGCAGTATTTGCAATGGATTTAGTTGGTCATGGAAAATCAGATGGCAATCGTTGTTATGTTAGAAATTTTGCTGATTGGTCAACCGATTTTTCAAAGTTCTATGAAATTGTGGAACAAACTATCGCAGGTGATATGTTCATTTTTGGTCAAGGTATTGGTGGTCCAATAGCTTATTCTTATTTATCTTCACATATGACTTCTTTAAGGCTTAAAGAAATGGAACCAACAGCAATCATTTTATCAGGTGCTACTTTTGAATTCTGTGAAGAATTTAAGAATCAATTGAAAGAAGCTGTTGGAAATAAAAGATCTTCAAGTATACCAGTACCATGTAAATTAGACATTGATTCTATGGTTACTGCTGGAGACAGTAAAAAACATGATTTTTTAACTTATTTTTTTTTTTAACAGATTTCTCTTGGAAAAATGATAAATTGTGTTTCACTGGTGAAATACCAACAAAAACATGTTCTCAATTAATATTATTAGCTGATAGTGTCAATGAAATGTTTGAAAAAAATACAACTCCATTTTACATTTTGCATGGAGAAAATGATGAAATTGCAAAGGCAGAAATAATGAAAAAAGTTTACAAGTCATCAAAAGTAGAAGATGCAATGAAGCAAATGGCTATAATTCCTGGATTGAAACATGATTTATTACATGAAGATGATGACATCAGAGATGGTTTAACAGAAGATATTATTGATTGGATAAAAATCATTCAAGAATAAAATATTTAACTGAAAGAAATTAATTCATCTATAACTTCTTTTGCTGATTCTTTGACATCATTTGATAATTCTTTGCTTGATGAAAGTTCCTTCATCAAAATTTTAATTTTCTTTGCCAATGTATAAGCTAAAAATGAAATAAAAATTAATATTTTTTTAACCTTCATATTCTTCCCATAAAGATGAATTTATCATTACAATCAAGGTTTTACAGTATTCCATTAACAATTTTTCACTAACACAATTATCAGATAAAAGTTCAATTTCTCTGTAAATGACATCAATCAAAAACAAGTAATCATTGGTAGAGAAGAATTGACCTGCATCCTTTTCTAAAATGTTTTTTAAAAAGAACAGAGCTGCATGTGGGTGAATTCCATCATCTTTTAATTTTTAAAAAGAATCAAATCTTCACCTTCAGGTCTGTTGAATAATTTCAAATATGCATCGCAAATTGCTCTGGCTTTATCATGATGGCATAATTTTGATAAAAAATCATCATCTTTAACTTGAAAATATATTGAAACCAATGTTCCACATAGTACTTTTTCCACTTTTTCTTCATTTTTATCTAAACATTCACCAGTCAAAAGTGCCAGTGTTTCATTTAACATTCCTAAAATTTCAACATTTTCAAATTCTTTTTTTTTTTGACTTAAAATTTTGTTCAAAAAAAAACATATCAAAAAAACATTATTTGGTTCTTGGTTATCAATATCTTTTAGAACTTTAAAAGTTGTTTCAAATAGTTGTGTTGAATCCAAAAAAAAAACATCCAAAGTTGGTAAAATTTGTAAAGAAACAATGAAAAATTGAAAAATTGCTTCCACTGTTTCATTTGATTTTGTCTTTGAAAAAATAGAAATAAAATTCTTCAAAAACTTTTTTTCATTCAACACTTCTGTTATTTCTTCAGTTGATGCTTCTAAAAATATGTAAAGAAAAGAAAAATTGTTTACCATTCATAAAACCACTTAAAAACTCAATATGCTCTTGAGGTAATTCATCTTCAAGGTTCAAAGTATCAACAAAAAAATCCATAAAGTATTGTGATTGGTTTAAAAAAGTTGAAGGTTTATTTAAAAATTTTCAACTTTAAAGATCCATTCACCAGATTCTTTTGAATAATGAAGAAAAATTGATTTTGATTTCTGATTAATCTTTTTCAATTTTTCAATAAAAATTTCGTTTTGTACAAATGTTGATGCTTGTCTAATTTTATTTTGACATTTTTTCAATGATGGAAAAACACCAACCAAATTGATAATTGCAGCTTTATTCAAACCAAATCCAATTTTTGGTTTATTTGAATCATCTGGATAAACTGTAACACTATTTTTATCAATATTAATAATTTCATCAAGATTCAAATTTTCAACATTTGTTTCACCTAAAAATTTGACACTTCCAAATCCTTCTCTTGAAACTGTGAAATTTCTGACTTTTGTTAAATCCATTTTTCTTAATTTCTTTAGTGATGGTTCAAAAGAGTATCCTTCTTTTGTTAATATTGGATATTTCTTTTTTTCTCTTTTTGGAACTATTCTTTTCTCTTCAAATTCAATTTTAGCATACACTTGAGATTCTTCTTTTCTATTGACAATTGTTGTGTTGAACATTTCAGTAATATTTTCAACTGCTTGTAAACAATCAACTTTTTTCTTTTTTCTAATTCTATTCACATTAATGAGTGGAATTGGATGATAAAATGGTACTTTATCAATAATATTCTCTTTTGTTGATGAATAATATTCTTCTTTTTCATTAATGAAATCATTAAAAAAGAATGTTTTTCCATAAGGATTGTCTAAAATTGATAAATTTAAGTTTGAAGTTGGTTGTTGAATATTTTGAGTATTTACATTTTCGTTATTGATAGCAGTTGGTTGTACTAGTGATTGAGTTCCAAATTGAACATTAATTTTATTTTCATTTGATGGAGGAGCAGATGATGTGGTTGATATTGGAATTGAATTTTGTTGTGAGCCTAAAATAACATCTGATCCAAAAGTTACTTTTTTAGGTTCTTTTTCGGAAGATGCACCGAAACCAAATGTTGTATTTGATGTTGTTGTCACTCCAAAACTTCCATTTGGTTTATTTTCTGTTGATTGAGCTCCAAATCCACCAATTGGTTTATTTTCTGTTGTTGTTGATGAAGAAGTTGTAGGTGCACCAAATGAAACACCAAACGAAGTAGATGATGAAGACAGTGCTCCAAAACTACCTGAAGGCTTATTTTCAGTTGATGATGCTCCAGTTGTTGAACTAAATCCTGATGTTGTTTTTATCCCTTCTCCAAAATTTGATTTACTATCTGCTGAAGGAACAGAAAATGATGTTGTTGTACTTGGATTTGTTTGTGATCCAAATCCAAATGTTGATGAACTTGGAGTTGATGTATCGTTATTGAGTATCGAAGAACCAGCACCAAATCCAAATTTAGATGATGAAGTAGTTGTTCCAAATGATGATGTATTATTGGTTGAATTAGTTCCAAATGATGATGTATTTTTGGTTGTAGTGCTCTCCAATGAAGATGATTTGCCGCCAAATTGACTCGAAGATCCAAATCCTGTTGATTTGTTTTCTGAAGAGTTTCCTCCAAATTGATATGTATTTGATTGAATGGAAGTGTTCACACCAAATCCTGATTGGTTGTTTGTTGATGTTGGTTGAAATGAAGAGTTGACTCCAAATCCACTGATTTCATTAGTTTTTGAATTAAATCCTAAATTTGATGTGTCATTCTTTGTTTCTGAACCAAATGCTGTTGATCCCATATTTCCAAAAGCATACTGTTTATATCTTTCCATTGTTGATGTTGATAATCCACCAAATGAATCATTATTCCCTAAAATTGAATTTGAATTTGGGTTTGGGTTTGGGCTGAATCCCAAATTTGTACTTGTATACTTATCGTTTGGAGTTGAAGCAAAACCCAAAGTATCTTGATTCAAAGAATAATTTGTGCTTGTGTTGAAAGATGTATTTGGTTTAATATTTTCTGAATCTCCAAAATTTAAAGCAACTGAAGAACCTCTTCCTGTATTTTTTCTGACAGTTGATGAACGACGACCACTTGTATAAGCAGTACTTGTATTTTGTGAAAAAGAATTATTTCCAAAAGCACTTGGAGTCAGAACTGAATCTTCAAAAACGTTAATTCCAAGTCCTTTTTGATTTGGTGTTGAAAATTGATTATGATGTACAGGTGTACTTGCATTACTATCAACATAAGGAGAAGAAAATTGATTTCCTCCAAATTGTAATTTTTGGTTGATATCAGGAGTGCTATTTGAAAAACCTAATGTTGTTGTTTGTTTGCCCATTGGAGACATTTCAAAATTTGAAGTGGTTTTTGGAGCCATATGATAAAAGCACATTTCTTCAAATGAGAGTCCTTTGTATTCTTCCATTGCAGTAATTGACTATTTGAAAAATACAAGGTAAAAAAAAATAAAAAAAATTACTTGAAACTTCTCTCGTGCTTGTGTAACAGTAACTTCATACTTTTTATCTTGTTTACCAAAAGAATTTTGTGATAACTTTGGTCCACTTGAGGACGAAAAATCACCAAAAGCGTTGGTTTCTTTTTTGTTTGAATTGTAGAGAGCGTTTGCTGTATTTGAACCATAAGTTGGGCTTGAAAATGAACTTTGAAAATTTGATGTGTTTGAAAACATCCGTTGAGGTTTTGTGCGCGAAGATAAAGCTTAAAGAAAAAAAATCGTTACATATTTATAACCAATCAGAATTTCTCACTTCTCATTGGTCTATCAACAGTATATTTCATTGGTTCATGTTGTGGCCAATCATTTGCTTGCTTTTTTTAGATGAGCAAATTGTTCAGAACAAAAGATGAATTACCAACTCCTCCAATATATAAAACCAATAAAGAATGGAAAAATATATTGAATGAAGATCAATTTATTGTTATGAGAATGGAAGGAACTGAAAATGCATTTGATAATTGTTTTTATGATCATAAAAAAAAAGGAATTTATTTTTGTGTTGCATGTGATAATAAATTATTTATATCTGATCAGAAGTATGATTCAGGAACTGGTTGGCCATCATTTTCAAAAGATGCTTGTGAAGGAGCAACCATCCGAGTGGGAAAAGTTGAATCTTGGAAAGAGGTATTGTGCTCTCAGTGTCATGGTCATCTAGGACACGTATTCAATGATGGTCCAAAAGATACAGGTGAAAGATATTGTATAAATTCTATAGCATTGAAGTTTGTAAAAGAAGATTGAACACCAAAAAAATTGACCAATAAAAATCATCCTTTTAAAAATGAAGCCAATAAAAGCTGAAAATCAATATGCTCAAAAGTACATTTTTGAATTCTTCAAGTGTTTCTTCACTCATTTGGATGAGAAATTTATTCATGACAGAATAAAAGAAGAAACTTTTGAAATAATGAAAATATATGAGATTTATGTTTCAGATATTCTGATTTATTACGTTTAAAATCAAAAGAACTTTTGTTATCTTTAATTCAACCAAAGCACTTCAAAAAAAATTATGAAAATGCACAAGCTGTTTCAATCATGTATCATAATTTGACCATTTTCAATCACTTTAGTTGTCATTTACAAGTGTGAGGTCACAGTTGGATTTAGGTTTAGAACAAAATTGACCAATGAAAAAAATTGGTATTCTGAATTAAAGGAATACACTTTTGAATTAAATCATGAAAAAATGACAAAATCTGAAGCAAATATGTTGTATAGATTGAATAAAATTCAAATTTATTCTGTTGGTAAATTAACAGAAGAAGAAGAAGAAACATTGAAAAATTTCAAATTGAAAATTCAAAAAAATTTGAAAATGTTCAATGGAAAAGGATTCGTAAAATTATCTTCAAGGTCACTAAAAGATTCTGGTTTCATTTCTCAAAAGTATTCGAATCTTGTTGAAGAAATGAAAAAGGAATGGATTGAGAAATACAACTTGAAAATTGATTCAAAAAATGAAATTCAAAAATCTATTCAAAACTCAATTGAACAAATTTGTTGCGTTAAATGTTTAGAAATTGAATCACCTGAAGATGCTGTTGAGTTATTAATCAACAGTCAAAGAACATTAATTGATTTGATGATTGCTTTAGAAAAGAATGACTCAAATTTCTTGGACTTGGAATTGATTATCAAAAAATTTTACAATTTTGAAATTTCTTATGAAATGAGAGGATTTGTCAGAAATAAAAAATTGCTCTTTCTCAATATTTCTCAAAAGAATATTTTCCTTGGATTTCAATCAAAAAGTGGAACGAAATCAAAGAGAAAGTATTGCACTTTTATTACTCGAAAGTTGCTGATTTATTATATATGAAAGATTATACTATTGATTTTGTTTTATATGATGATGAGATAAGTATTATTGAACTGAATTCATTTGGCGAAATTGCAGGAGCAGCTCTATTTTCTTGGATTGATGACGAAGAAATTTTATATAATGGACCATTTCAATTTAGAGTCATAAAGGATATGGATTTGAATGATTTGTTTCTCAAATCCAAAAAAGAACGTTGGAAATTTGACTAATCATACTTGTCCGATGCCATACAAGGATAAACATGTCATAATTGTATCAGAAACGACAAAGCAATTATTTATAGGGGATTTGGTAACTTTATTATTATTTTTTATTTTGAAAAGTCGTTTATTGTGATGGGCTTCTTCTTCATCATTGTTTTCAATATTAATCCAACTCCCATTGAAATTTACACTTCAACATTTGGAAATGTGATGTCCAAATCAGTTTACCCAGATAATTTATATTCATATTCACTCGTTTACTTTCATCAGAAGACGAAAAGGCCAACCATTGGAACAACAAAATATAAAGAATCAAAAAATTATGAAATTTGTCAAAATGTAACTTGTTTTTATGATTCAGTGGGTTTCCCAAATACATATATTTTTATCAAAAGATTACAGCTCCTGGAGATGTGGTGGCTGTGAGTTTCATTGGATTATTTTTGATTTGTGTTTCTGGCTCAATTTGTCATTTTCTTCATCATTTCAACAATAACAGCATTTTCAATACTATTAATTCCATTAAATCTGCAATAAACATTCAAAATCCCATGGACTTTGAAGAACTTTCTTAGAAAAAAAGGCGTTGAAATATTATCCAATCAAGCTGATTCAAAATGCTGAAAAACAAACCCACCATCATGGTGCTCACATTGACACCACAATTAATTGTGAGTATCATCGTAAGTTAAATATAACTAACAATAGTCCTTTATTCTCATGAGTATGGTTGTCATAAATTGCTTTCAATATCCAACAACTACAATTGAAGTGTATACAGAGGCACTTGGAAATGTAACATCTAAATCAACTCAACCAAGCGGTCTGTACTTATATTCGGTTAGTTATTACAATGAATATATCAAAGAACAGACCAATGGTAAAACAAAATATGGTGTTCCAGAAAAATTCGAAATTGGTCAAAACGTAACTTGTTTTTATGACTGGTTGGATGTTAAGTATGTGTATTTTAACCAAAAAAGAATGGTACCGGGTGATGATATCTTGGCAGCAATAATTCGAATATTTTTCTTTTTTGTTTTTGGTTCAGTTTTCATGGTTTGTCTGTTCACTTCATTGTTGACATTAATTGTCATTTTATTTTCAAGACAAGTTTGGTACATTTTATTCAAATATTAGAATTTGTTTTAAAACCAATTTTTGACTTCCAATGTTCTTTTTGCAATACATTTCAAATATTCATTATTCGAAGTATTTTCCAGATATCGTTCATACAAAAGTGAAACCAATTTGAAGATATGTTCATCTTCCTGATTTATAGCTGATGATTTCAATTCATCCATGAATCTTTTACCTTTTCTGCATATTTGAATGATAAAGATGGCATTGAACGAGCCACATAAATCAACAATAAAGATCTCTACCATATTTGAGCAGTTTTCAATTTTAATCCATTATCATCAATAAACGGTAAAATATTCTTCAATGCGTACCAACCAGTGCATCCATGAAGAAAAAAGAAATCAAGTTTTTCAGTTTTTCCAAAAATGTCCAAAGTCACTTTAGAAATCGTATCTACAACATCTTCTATTTTTTCACCTGATAAATTCAAGTCATATTTATCAAATAATTTTGAAATGCTCGGGTCTTTCAAAAAAAATTTCATGGTTTCATCAAAATCATCTGATTTAGGAAGTTCAATTATACTTGGATCATTTGAGATCTTTTAACAAATTTGGAATGTCAGAAATCGTATTTTTTGAATTTTCTGATAAATTACCAACATTTAAAAAACATGTGATAAAATATGATAATCCTTCTGCAACAGTTTCAATGTCTCTTCCTTCTTCTAAATCTAAAGAATATCCTAATAAAATTGTGCCATGAGCTGCTGAACCAATCACACCATGAATAGTTTCTGTTATAAAATATTCATTTAAAGTTGATTTTAAACGTTCATCAGAGGCACCTAATCTTTTGAGTGTTACTAAACCGGATACCATATGATTTGCACGTTGATATTCCACTGAATACGAGTTTCTATTCTTTTTCAAGAGCAACAGTAATTGTTTGTTTATTTGACTCATGGACACAGTTTGTTGATTGGTGTAATTTTTCCAAACTTTATTTTTTCAATTAAACCAAAACACATAAGCACTATGGTACAATATAATCAATAAAACCAACAAAATAACCATCATCAATAGAAAAATTAAGTGTAAGTGCTTTCTTTGGTTTAACAAAAAATTAACCAAAAAATTTGAAGACTGCAAGGTTTCTCTGCATATTTGAATATTTTGATTGAATAGACGAGACAAAAAATCATTTGTAATTTTCATAGTCAGACCCCATAAAATGAAATCTTCATTTTTGATTTTTCTTAAAAATTCTTTTGAATCAGGTAGCATTATTCCTTCAATGGAAACATTAAATAGCATAAAATTAGGAATGAATTTTCCAATATTTTTGTAGAGATGAGTGAGATTAAAATTTAACATTTTTTTATGTTGTTGTAAAAATTCCTCTTCTTTTTGAAAAAACTCCAAAGGTGTCCATTTAGCATCTGCAATTTCATCTTTTTGAAGTTTACATTGGACTTTTTCTTTCAAAGAAAAATAAACTGTTGTTTTAAAATTTAACTTCATTTACCAAAAGGAAAAACGAATATGTCTCGAGTCTGTTGTTTTTTTAATCTTCCTAAATATAAATAATTTTCTTCATTTGTAATATCAATTCCAATCTCTTCAAGAACTTCTCTTTCAGCTGTTTGTTTCATAGTTTCACCTCTTTCATGTTTTCCTCCTGGAAATGCCACTTGTCCACTCCATCTATCTGATTCTCTAGTAGTCCTTTTAGTGAATAATAATTCTATTGATTCTTTTTTCTGTTGTATGAACTGAATTTTTTCTTTTTTTGTTTTTGTGGAGGATAAGAATTCTTCTTCCACTGAAGACAAAGATTTGAATTTTAAAATTAATGAAACACCTGCATTCTTTTTACTTTTATCAAGCTCTGTTTTTACGGTTTCCAAATTCTCAATCAAATTCTCAAGCCAATTTTCTCTCTTTTCCATTATTTTGGTCCAGAAATGGTGATTTGAATGTCCAGATACGCAGTTTAACCAATTAACATCTAATCAATCGTGTGAAATGAGTGATTTTGAAGAACTTATTGAAGAGGTCCATAAAAAAGACAAAGAATCATTGAAAATTATTCACGGATTTGTTTTAAATATTTTCACCTTCAATGATCAACCTTCGCAGAAAATTTCTGTGACAAAAAAAAATGTTCAAGAACATATTGTACCAGTTGAACCAGCAATAAGATTAATGGAAAAACTAAAATTTGTTAAATCAAAAACACTTTGAACTACCAAACAGATGAGTTTCAAAAACTTTGAAAAAGTTTATTCAGCTTTCAATGAAGCAATGAAAAAACATCACACCAAGCAAAAGTTAGCCAAACAAGAAGAAAAAATACGTTCTATAATTTCAAGAGAATCTGATGATCCAAAAGAAGAAGACTTTACAGAAGAAGTTAAAGCCACAGCCTATGGAAGAGAATTATATCAAGCATTCAAACATAATCAACAGTGTAAGAAGTTTTTTAAAATATCAGAAAAGCATTAGATTCTTTTTGTGAAGCATTTTTAATTAATGATATTATGTCATCAATTCAACCTGAAGAATTCAAAACATTAAGCGATTTTGTTCAAAAAAATAGTTCAAATACAGACTTTTATGTGATAGTTTTTGTTTTTCGAATGGCAATTGGAAACCCAGCGATGATGAAACAGACACTTGGTTATTTTGATTTCTTAGTAGCACAAAAGACAGCTTTCACTTTACATTTATTGAAATTAAAAGCTTCATATTGTGCAATATTGAGAGATTGGAAAAATGCATTCAAGCATTGAACCTATACGCTGAAATTGGTTCAAAAGATGATGTCCTTAGTGAATTTGGTATGGCATATATGCAAATACGTGATTATAAAAAATCATTTAAATACTTAACTGATTATGTCAATAAATCTGAATGGTGTGAAAAATCAAGAGTTAATGCACATTACAAATTAGCTTATCATTACTTATGCTTTGAAGAAGATTGTGATTCACCAAAAAATCCAGAAAAAAACTGTGAAAGTTTCATATTTCACATGAGGTGTGGGATGATCGCAGAAAATTATCAACTGCCAGTCTCAAATCCTTTTAATTCTTCAACTGACCAAATTGCTTCATTTTGTTTCAATCAATATTTACTTCAATCAGAAAATATTTGCAACTTTTGTGGTAAAAAATCAAAGACAAAATGTTCAATTTGTTATTGTGCTTGGTATTGCTCAGAAGAATGCCAAAAAGAGGATTGGAAAACTCATAAATTGATGTGTATTTCTCATGAAAAACCAATGAAAATGACAAGTGTAATAGAAAAAGGAGAATGTAAATCAGAGTTTCAAAGGTTAATGCAACTCGAAACAAACAAGACTGTTCAACAACTTTCCATTAAATGTATTCCAAAATTGAAATTAAGATTCGAAAAAATACTTGAAACTATTGGAGAACCAACAAAGAAACAATGATTCAAATTTCCAACCCTGGTCAAAATATCGAAAAAAATGGAAATACAAACTCAAAAAAAAAATCAATAAAATCAAATAGAAATTGACCAATCATTTTCCTAACGCTATAAATAACTGAAACTTCAAAGATAAATCTACTCAAACGAACCATGAATTCAAAAGTCAAACAACCAGTCCTTCCTTTTAATACTCAAATTCCAAGATGGTAGGAACACAAAAACTGACTGAACGAATAGGGTGTACAATCATTGGTCAATGTATTACTTAATATGTCTTTTTCCAATATTTTATTTTATTTTGTTCATATTATCATCAATATTTACCGAACATTCACTCAAATTTATGTTATTGATTCCATTGTTTACCTTCATTGTTTTGCCAGTAGTTGATCAATTAACCAAAGACTATTATATTGAATATAAAGATCCAAACTACAAAGAAAAAAGAATACAACATGAAGAAACAAATAATTGGTTTTTTTATTATAAATCAGCTTTGTATGTCTTCAGTGGGTTAGAGATTTTGAACTTTACTTTTTCATTGTACCTTGTAAAGGAAATTCAAATTTCAACATCCATTTTTTGGTTAATATCATTTAATAGTGGATTGATAACTGCTATTTCAATGACAATAGCTCATGAACTCTATCACAAAGTTTCAAAAATTGACAAATTTGTTGGATTGCTTTTATTATCATTAGGATCATATTCTCATTTTTATCTTCGTATGATTGTTTTTTCTAATTTTTTGTAGAACATTTATTTTGTCATCATAAATTTGTTGCAACTGAAAAAGATCCAAATACAGCAAAATATAACGAAACAGTTTATGAATTCGTTCCTAGATCGATCATTGGTGGATACATACAAAGTTGGAGAATTGAAGCAACACGTTTAAAAGGGTCAAATTTTTATAATATCTTCGAAAATAGAATGATTTTATCAACTTTAGTAACCATTGTTGTACCGATTATCATTTGGAAATTATTTTCATTTCAATCATTCATTTTTTTCATTACTCAAGCTATAATCTCAATTATATTTTCGGAATTAGTTAATTATATTGAACACTACGGTTTAGAAAGAAAATTTCAACCAGAAAAAAACAAATTCGAAAATGTAAATTTTCAACACTCTTGGGATGCGCCATATAGGTTCTCTTGTTACTTATCATCCAATATTTTACTCCATGCTGATCATCACATGAATTGTTTGAAGGAATATGAAAAATTAACAGCTATTGAAGGATCACCAATCATGCCTTATACTTATATGACCATGATGATTTTATCTTTGTATCCAAAATTATATTTTTCAATTGTCAATCCTCATCTTGATGAATATAAAAAGAATTTCGAGAAAAAATGTAAATAAAAAATGTGATTTGTTCTGATTTGTTAGATTAATTAACCAATAGAATTCCAGCGGAAAAACGAGAAGAAGAAAAACTAAAAAATGTTTACTTCAAAAAAAAATTATCTTTTGATAGTTCCATTGATATTTATCTTGTTATTCTTTTCAGAAAAATTTTTAATTTTTCAATTAAAAGTTAAAAAAAAAAAATTGTCTTTTGAAAAATGTCGAAACACAAATTTGAAAAGAGATTTTAAAAAAGACCCAATATTGGTAGTTGTTCCAAAAATGCCTGCAAATGATTTCCACAACAGATTTTCAGCAGAAATGTTAGAAGAGAATAATTATCGTTCAGAATGTGATGTAAAATGTTTATACACCAATAAAATTGATAATCATACATTAACTAGAGCAGATGGTTTCCTCACTTATCAAGATACTCAATTCAAATATCCTACAACTTGTAGTCATCAAAAAACGATTATTTTGACCATGGAAAACGTTGAACATCCAGGTTTTGATATAACTATAGATACAAGACCCACTAGTGATATAACAGCAGGTTATTATAATCATCATGAATATGATTTATTCAAAAAACCAGAAAAAAAAAGTAAAAAAAAAAATAATTAATTTTTCGTCAAAAGAGGATTCTCCAATTGCAACTGCTTTTATTTCAAATTGTAAATTTGAGGTAACTACTCCAAGGTTACAAATTTTGAAAGGATTATTGGATTTAGATATGCCTATTGCATCATTTGGAAAATGTTTGAATACAGCCAAAGAACCAATGGATATCAAGGATCCAAAAGAGAGGAAAATGAAATTATTGGCTCAACATAAATTCAATTTATGTTTTGAAAATTCTCATGCAAAAGGTTACATCACTGAAAAATATTGGCAGGCCTTGGTTGCAGGAACTGTTCCAGTTGTTTTGGGTGCCCCTGATATTAGAAAATATCAACCAAGTCCAAATTCAATTATTGTCGTTGATGAAAACACAAACTTAAAAGATTTAGCTCATTTCTTGACTTCTCTTGGGAATAACGAAAAAGAGTATAACAAAATGTTAGAATGGAAAAGAACTGGACCGACAGATCAATTTCTATCAATTGTTGATGATTCTTCAGTTTCTTATTATTGTAGATTATGTATTAAATTAGCAGATTCATATCAAGAAATCAAAAATGATAAATTCATTTTAATCAGAGAAAGAAATACCTTTTATTAGTAAAAAACACAAAAATTCTAACAAAGAAGCAAAAAATTAAAATTTAATGAAAGAACGACAAAGTTTAAAGAATTCAAAAATTCAATTTTAAAATTATTTGAACATTATCATCCAACTTGGATTAAAGATCGACCAGATCCTGAATTTCAAAAAACGAAAGAATTGAACATTTATAGAATTATTTATTCAGGTACAAATTTTCAAGAAGCTTTTTTTGGTGATTCAATAGACAATGACAAAAAAGTTTCAAAATTAAAATTAGGCACAAAATTAGAAGTAATTTTTACTTAAATTTTTTACAAATCAAAATCTTCAATCATCATTTCATCATGAGAAAAATGAAAATTCAAATTTTTTTCATTCGTTTCGTCATCTTCTTCATTGAAAAATTCATTTTCTGAAGTAAAAAATTTTGACTTGAAACTTTCTTTTGATTGAGAATAGCATGAAAAAAATAAAATTTTTTTCAATTTTTTGTTCACAAAGAAATAAGTAAAAGACCATATTCTACCATCAATATCTTCCATTGGATCAGATTCTTCATCAGGTGTAAATTCAAACACTTCACATTCTTTTAAAGTCATTTCTGTTTCAATTGAACTCCATAATAGAATTCTTTCTTCTTCTGTGAATGAGTCTCTTAATGAAAGATTAATTGAGTTGATTATATGTTCAATCTTCATAACTCTTGTAAAATCCTTATTTCCACAATATCTAAAATCATGATCGATGTAAATATGATTTAATAATGAAATTAAATCGATTAAAGTGTTTGAGTTAACTTCTAAATGTTGATTCCCTGACAACAAAAAAGAATAAAAAAAAAATTTTTTTTTACCTGGTGTAAAAGGACTCATCGGAGATGTTGGTGATAAAACAGCATATTGTTGTTGTTTATGTAAACTATCTTTTGAAAAAGGTATATCTTCGGAGCGCGTTGGTGAGGTATGACTACGGAACTTTTCTTTGAGTTCCTTACTCAATATTTTATCCGATTTTGATTTTTTACCTAGTTTTTGATTTTTTTTTAATTTTTTAATATAAATTTACATGAATAAAGTTCCACTTTTCCCGAAACTATCAAGCTTCCTGAATTTATGACACCGTCGTCTAATCTATTAAGATTGTGGTTAATATCGATGTTGTTTTTTATTTTACCTTGAATTAAATCTATTTATCTCGTAATTCTCTAAGAATTTCATTGTTGTTTTACACTGTGAGCAATACCGTTGGAAAGAAGAAATCGAGTTTGAAAAAGCGTTTCATTTGTCAGTATTTATAGTTGACCAATCAAATACATCAACTGTTTTGACGTTGAATACCGGAGGATACGGAGAAGGAAAGTTTCAAAAATGACAAATTTTGTTGAAAATATTACTTATTTTTTTCAACAGTTACATCAATTTGGAAAAAAATATCCAAATCACATTTGTTGAAAAAGAACATCTCTTTATTCTTCTTTTCAAAAAAATTAAATTCGTTGTGCAATAGTAACGTGCAAAAGGGTGAAAAATGGTTTTTTTTTTTTGTGAATTTTTATTGTGTAGTGTTTGAGTGAGGTGAGTGAATAGTGTATGTGGTGGGTGAAAAAAAAATTAGAATTTAAATCCTCCTTGAGGAGTATTAATATTTGAACCGAATTGAAATTCATTTTGATTCATTGACAAGTCATCTTGTTCTACTCCAAAATAATTTTCCAAAATTCTCATTACTTTTTCATAAATTTCTTGATCTTCATGTTGTTGTAATTCTTCAATTTTTTCAATACCACCTGCTTCTTCAATCATTTCAAGGTATTTATTCTCGCCATTATCTTCTGCATCTTTTTCACCAGCTTGAAGAATATTATCAATAGCTTCTAAAGCAACATTGATAACTTTTGTATCTTTGACTGTTAATAAATCACAGAATGGTTTCAAAATTCCTCTTGTAACCAAGTATTTGATTTGTTTAGAAGTTCCTCCTGAAGTTGCATTTGACAATGCCCAAGCAGCTTCTTTTCTAACATCAAAATCTTCTTTTTGTAAAATGATTATAAGTGGTGGAATCAAGTTTGCTTCAATAACAGATTGAATTTGATCTCTGTTTCCAGCTGTAATATTTGAAATTGTCCAACAAGTTTCTTTTCTAATACTTTTTTTTGTATGACTTAACAAAGTTCCGAGACATGTCAAAGCACCACATGTAATAACAGTTGCTGTTTGTGAATCTGTACCTGTGACAATGTTTCCAATTGTACGAAGTGCAGGTGTTTGAACTGTACTTTGATGGAATAACAATAATTCTACTAATCTTGGTACAACATTGGAATCAATAACTGATTGAATTCTATCATTTGGACCATCAGATAAATATGAAATTGCCCAACAAGCATCAGTCAATACTTCTTCATCTTCATGATACAATAAATGTGATAAAAGTTTAAGAGCAGGTTGTACTAATTTGAAATCTGGAATTGGTTTTCCACGACATAAATTTGAAAGTGTCCATGTTGCATTTCTATTTTTTTTTAATTTTTTTTTTTCTTTTACCTCAACAAGGAAATTTTTGGATTTTCTGTAATTAATTTGATCAAAGCAGGTAAAGCACCAAGTTGAAGTACATAATTTCTACATTTTGGTGAGTCTCCAGCGATATTTCCAAGTGCCCATACTGATTGTTCTCTAACTTCATCATTTTTCAAAGAAAGAAGTTGAATGAAAGTAGATACAGCACCTGCTTGAATAACTTTTTCTGTATGTTCAGAGGTACCAGAAGCAATATTTGTAAGAGCCCAAGCAGCTTCAAATTGAAGTTGAGGAAAATTAACGCATTGAAGGTATTGAACAAAAATTGGAATACAACCAATTTTTATAACATCATCAATAGGTGGATTTCTTTCTATAGAAAAAAGTTACTTTTTTTTTGAACTTGAACTTACCCATGGAAAGTAATTTACGGAATTGAACTGTGGCTTCGAGTTGTTTTTTTGGATCTTCTGATTTTAAAAGTAACATAAGTGATGGCAAATTTTGAAGTTTTTGACTAAGTTGTGGATCTGAAGAAACCTCTGAACTTCCTTCATTTCTCATTTTTTTTACTAAATTTTCTTTTTTTTGTTTTCTGAGTGTATTTTGTTTTTCCTCCATCTTTCTACGAGTATCCTCCTTGGATAAAGTAGATTTTAAGTTTTTACGTGTACCTTGTTGACCTGAGTACATTTTCCTTCAATTTAAATTGCGCCAGAAATAGTTGAATATAATTGGGCAAAAAAAGAATCTTTTTGAAGACCTTCGACCAATAATTGGGAATAACCGAATTTTTTTCCGTTTTTTTAAAAAAAATCAAACATGACTTGTATTTTTTTGAACCTTTTTAAAATTGAACCCGGAGAAAATTAATTGGACAAAAAAAAAATCATCATTTTTGGACAAATAAATCTCCGTTGAACAAACAAAATGTCAGATTCACAAGAAAAATGTTTAGTTGTTGGTGGCGGTCTTGTTGGTGCTTTACAATCTATATACCTCGCAAAAAGAGGATACAAAGTTAAAATTTATGAGAGATCTGAAGACGTAAAATTGAAACTGATATTAAACTATTTTAAAAAAGTCCAGAAAATCAAATAATTATGGCGGAAGATCAATCAATTTAGCTTTAAGTAATCGGGGTTTTAATGCATTAGAAAAAGCAGTTGATTCAAAAGAAATTCTTGACAAAGTCCAAGAAGCAGGAGTAAAAGTATTTTCTAGATATATTCATCAGTAATAGATTTATTTAATTTCTAACTTTTCTTAGCAAAGATGGAAGTGAATCAAAATCAAATTACGGAAAAGATGAAACGGAATTTATTCTTTCAATTGACAGACAACTCTTGAATCAAATATTAATAACAAAAGCGGAAGAAGAAAAAGTTGAAGTAAAATTTAATCAAAAATTGATCACTATGGATTTAAGAACTCCAAAATGTACCTTTTTTGATTTACAACAAAAAAAACAAAATGTTGTAAGAAAAGATGATTTAAAAAAAATTAGGTTGAAACTGATATTTTATTTGGTTGTGATGGTGCTCATTCTATGGTTAGAAGTCAATTACAAAAATGGATTAGAGGGTTTGAAATTGAACAAAGATATATGACACACTCATATAAAGAACTTACAATTCCACCAACAAAAGAAAATGAATTTGCATTGACATCACCAAATTCACTTCATATTTGGCCAAGAGGTGATTTTATGTTAATGGCTCTTCCAAATAAATCAAAAAATTTTACAGTCACTTTATTCATGGTAAAAATAATGAAAAAATGATTAATTTTTAAAGAGAAATGAAGATTTTGAAAAATTGGATACAAATGAAAAAGTGTTGAAATTTTTTGAAACTGAATTTTCTGATGTTGTAAAGGTAATGCCAACACTTTTAGAAGATTGGAAGAAAAATCCAACAAGTGGTTTAATGTATACAAAATGTTATCCATTTCATGAATCTGATAAAACTATTCTTTTAGGAGATGCTGCTCATCCAATTATTCCATTTTATGGACAAGGTGTAAATTGTGGATTTGAAGATTGTTTCAAGTTGGATGAATTGTTAACAAAATATAATGGTGATAAAAAGAAAGCATTTGAAGAATATTCAAAAACTAGAAAACCAAATACAGATGCTATTTCAGATTTATCTCACATGAACTTTATTGAAGTAATTTTTGATTAATTTTTAATTATTTTCAAATTAGATGTCAGATAAAACAGGTTCACGTTTATTTTTAATCAAAAAGAAAATTGGTATATTTTTGAATTCTATTATGCCAACATTCAAACCTTTATACTCAATGGTTGCTTTTTCACCTCAAATTGGATATAGAGAAGCATTAGATACACACAGAAGACAAGAATCTATTATTTCAAATGTTATTAATTTTAGTTTACTTGGTTTAACAGGTGCTTCAATTTATCTTTTATCTGAACATTTATTACCAAAAGATAATTTTCTTCACAAAAATTTTGAAAAGATCAAAAAATATTTCAAAAAAGAATAAAACAATATTTAAAGATAAGAAAAGTATTTCTTATGTGATTTATTTAATTTAATTAATTTTAAAATTTCATTCTCTGACAAATTTTCAATTTCTTCATTTTTATACAATTTTGATTTAACCATTGATTCTTTTAATATTTTTAGAAATTCATCATCCATTTCATTTTGTTTTGAATTTTCTAAATATTTTTCAAATCCTTTTTCAATTATTCTTTCACTTAATTCTTGATTCATAATTTGTTCCGCGCATGAAAAATTTCGAGGAGCATAAAAATATCTTCCAAAACAAAATCCAAAAACTGAACCACCAAAAAAATAATTCTTTACATTTCCAATAGTGAATCTTTGAAATGCTTTTAAAAAAAAATTAATTTTAAAAATATTTACGTTTCGCAGCTGGAATACACAATCCAAAAAAACCAAAAGCAATTGCAAATCCAACTAAATTGTTTAAATTTAATATAAATTATACGTGAAATATTTCTTTTGTACAAAATACAATCAGGATAATGAGAAGTCACTTTTTTAATTTAATAAAAGAAAACAATTTTACGTTGACCTGATGTTTCTTTCCATTCATTTTCCATATAATCTCTCCACTCTTCTTTATGATCTCTACTTATAAATCTGTTATAATCTTTGACTAAACGATCAGGTAAAATTTTATCTTTCATTTGTTCTTTTGGTGAACTCAAATAACCAATAACTGGATAAATGTAATAAGAATGATAATCATTTAATGATTTTTTTATTTTTTCAAAGTCAAACAACATCACTTTTCTTTGTTCTTGTAAAGTCTTGATAAAAAACGAAATTCAAATGATTGGTTAAAATCAAAATAGTTTAATTGGTCAGTGTTAAACACTATATATATAGTTTGATAAACAACCTGTCAGAAAAATATTACATGAAATTTTATTGAATTAACCTTCTTATTCTTCAAAATCAGATTCATTCAAGTCATCTGTTTTGATAGATACATCATCTTCAGAGAATTCTTCAACTTCGAATTCATAATCGTCTTCATCATAAAAATAATCATCTTCTAATAACGGTGTATTCTTCTTTTTTACAAGTTTTGGCATTTCAAAATCTTTTGGTAATTCTTCAAGGGACAACTCAACCAATTTTTTGACTCTTTTATTGAAACCTTCTCTATCTTTTCTGAATTCAACAGAAGCATCAACATTCGCAGGTGATGATATATTTGGGTCACATATCATTGTAATAACACTCAATAAAATACTCTCTGGTGTTTGTACTGGAAGCCATCTCTCCTCAGGTCGTTCTCCTGAAAGAACATCTTCACCAGGTGGCTAGATAAAATTAAAACTAAAAAAATCATTTTTTTTACATGTAAAATAGAAATACATACTTTTCCGTTTTCATAAACCTACATTTTTTTAATTGATTTTTTATTTACATTTGGATGCCAAAACTTTGATTTGAAAGTTAGCGTTGGTGGTTGATATGGATATCCTTCAGGAAACTTTAAGATTGCCTGAAATATACCACCTTCATACGCTGTTTCTGTTGGTCCAGCAATATAAACTATCCATTCATACATATCACTTTCATCAACTAAATCAATGGCAAAACCGAAGACAGGTTCTTTTTTTAAATTTTTGAATTGGTTCTGTAGTAATTTTTGTGAGGAAGACATCAACTGCAAAAATACAACTCAACTTCAATTGTCCAATAATAACAATTCAGAAAAATCGGAGCATTGAAAAAAACAAAATAACTTAAATTGGACAATTAAGATCAAAAAAATAAATTTCCTACTTTATGTTCCTTTGACCAATTAAATTATTCCAACTAATTTGATGAATACACGTGTACTTATACTTCTAATTTTTTATATGATCTATGTTCTGGGAGATGATCATTATGAAACTTTAGGAATACATAGAGGTGCAACAGAACGTGATATCAAAAGAGCTTATAAAAAATTAGCCATAAAATTTCATCCAGATCGAAATAAAGGAAATAAAGAGGCAGAAAAGAAATTCATCAAAGTATCTCACGCATATGACATTTTAAAAGATCCAAAAAAACGTGAAGAATATGATACGTATGGTCAAACACATGAAGAATTTCAACAAAGAGGAGGACACCATGGAGGTGACTATGACCACTATTCATCACCGTTCAGTGATCACTATTATGGTCAATATAATCAAGGATTTGATCCATTTGAAACTTTTAAACATTTTTTCAATGAAGAGCATCATGATGAAGAAGAGTATGATGAATTTGGAAATGAATTCAATCAAGCAACCAATGTTGAAGTAATGGAATTTAGTGAATTTGATGCTTTAGTTAACATGGGTACACATCCATTCTCACATCATCCACATTTAATATTTTTATTTTCTGGAAGTAATTTAACAAAAAAGTTCTAACTTTTTTAGTGAATTGTCATTCATGTTCAACTATATTACAGACTTTAGATAATATACATCATGGTTTAAGTTCATTTATCAATTTTAAAATGATCAATATTGAATTTCAAGAATGGATACCAAAAGAAATTAAAAATCTACCTTCCATCATTTATGTGAAAGAGTTTGAAAATATTTTTTTTAAAAAAATTCAAAAGTGGTAAAATAGTTGAATTTTCAGATGGTATGTTCTCAAGTCAAACTGTGTTAAATTTTATTCACAAAAATCTACCAAAGAGTGATTTAAAAAAACTCAGAAATGAAATTGAAGTAAATTCATTTTTAAGATCAAAAAAGAATGAAATACGTGTTATCTTGTTTTCATTGAAAAAAGAACCTACAATTTTACAAAAAGAGATTAATTTTGTTTTCAAAGATTATTTACATTTTCGACATTATTTTGTTCAATCAAAAAATGATCAAATTTTTAAAACATTTAAACAATTGAAATATCAAACATTACCAACTATATATATTAAAAATGAAGATAATGATCCAATTTGGCATGATAAAGTTGATAAAGAAATATTATTTGAATTATTTGGTCAACATGGAATTGAAGAAATTCCAAAAATGAAATCAATTAATATGTTAAATGACTACTGTTTTTATGATGATTATTGTTTTATTTATTCGACAAAATCGAAAAATGTTGAAAAAAAAACAAAAGAAATTTTGAAATCTTTGAAAAATAAAAAAAACAGAATTTCAATTATTTTGAATCAAAAGAATGAAAATTCCGAAAATTTATATGAAAAATTAAAATCAATTTTGAAAATTAAAAAGAAACACTTTTTTGTTTGTTTGAATTTAAAGAGAAAAGAATTTAAAATTTTTAATGATCCAGAATTCAATTCATTTCAATTAAAAGATTGGATGGATAAGGTGAAGAATCAAGAATTTCAAAAATTTCAAAGTAATTCTTTTATGAATGAAGACTTCAAAAAAAATTCTTTTTTGAGAAGATATTCACCTTTGATTATTTCATTTTCATTTTTTATTTTCGTTGTTCTGTTAAGAGTTTTGACAAAATAAACTTTCATGTTAAATTAAATTGGTAATTTTGTTAAATTGATTGTGTTGAAAATGTTAAAAAATTGTTAAAAAAAAACGACCAATCAAAACAATCAACCAATAAAACATTTGGCGCTTGTATTCAACCAAACAAAAAAAAAAACGAAAGAAAGAGAAAAGAGATGTCGCAAAACAAAAATAATGATCAAATGGAAGAAGAGGAAATCGAATCCTTGGAAGAAAAAAATATAAATGAGGAATATAAAATTTGGAAAAAAAACTCAGCGTTTTTATATGACTTGGTACTTACTCATGCTCTTGAATGGCCAAGTTTAACTGTCGAATGGTTACCTTTCAAAGAAGAATTCCAAGAAAAAGAATGTTCAGAACAAAAGATTCTATTAGGTACTCATACATCACAAGGAGAACAAAATTATTTGATGATTGGAAAAGTTGTTTTACCTTTAGAAGATACAGAAGTAGATGTTAAAAAATATGATTCAAAAAGAAATGAAGTTGGTGGTTTTGGTACTGGTTCTTCTTCAAAAGCAAAAATTGAAATAATACAAAGAATTAATCATGATGGAGAAGTAAATAAAGCAAGATATTGTCCACAAATGCCAACTTTAATTGCTTCTAAATCACCTTCACCAACAATTTATATTTTTGATTATACCAAACATTCAAGTTCACCTTCAAATGATATCTGTCAACCACAATTAAAATTAAAAGGACATAAAAAAGGTATTCAAAAAAATCATCAATTTTTATCTTTTTAATAGATGGTTATGGTTTAAGTTGGAATCCAAAAATTAAAGGTAGATTATTAAGTGGAAGTGATGATGGAATTATTTGTTTATGGGATGTTGAAGATAAAACAAAAAATGGTGTTGAATTAAATTCAATTCAATCATTCGTTGAACATTCAGATATTGTTGAAGATGTTTGTTGGAATAAGTTTCATGATTCAATTTTTGGTTCAGTTTCAGATGATAAAACAATTAGAATTTGGGATACCAGAAAAGGTGAAAAATCAACAAACAAAATACAAGGAATTCATAAAAATGAAATCAATTCAATTGATTTTTCACCGTTCAATGAATTTTTATTCATCACAGGATCAGGTGATAAAACAACAAAAATTTGGGATATGAGAAATCCAAAGACAGATTTACATACTTTAGAAGCACATACTGATGAAATTTTTACAGTTTCTTTTTCACCATTCAATGAAACTATTTTATCTTCATCTGGATCTGATCGTAGAGTTATGATTTGGGATTTAGCAAGAATTGGAATGGATCAATCATCAGAAGATGCGGAAGATGGTCCTCCTGAATTATTATTTATTCATGGTGGTCATACTTCAAAAATTTCAGATTTTTCATGGAATCCAAATAAAGGTGAAGATTGGATGGCAATTTCATCTGCTGAAGATAATGTGATTCAAGTTTGGCAAATGGCTGAAAATATTTATCAAGACCAAGATGATTTAATTGATGATTCATTTTTAATTTAATTATTAAATATTTTCATTTTTAATATTAACCTTTTCTATCCAAAATTAAATTTTTAATTTTTTTTTTTTTTTTGGTGTTCTCAATTCAAAAAACGATTTTTTTTTTCAACCAATAAAAAATTTTCCGTTGGAAAAGTCGTTCGTGAAGAAGTAACGTCAAAAAAAATAGAAAGAAAATGAGTTCTTTTTCAGTGAAAGATATACTCTCAGGACTAAAATCAAAAGATTTAAAACAACAAATTGTTGCTCTAAGTTCACTGTCCTCAGTTGAAAAAAAGCTTATAAAACAAATTCCAAAAGATGTTATTAAATTAATGGTTGATCTTTTAGCAAACTCAGAAAAGAAACCATTAACTGTTTCATGTTTAACCTCTTTTGCTCATCTTTCAACTTTCGACGCTCTCAAACTTACAATTGGACAACAAGGTGGTATCGCTGCTATTTTACCTCACACTTACTCAAATGACTCAACTGTACAAAAACAAGCAGTAAGAACACTTCATGAACTTTCAACAAATGGTAAGAAAAAAACAAAAAAAATAAAAAAAAAGATAAAAACCACAATTGGATGATTCCTGGATTTGTTCATTTAATTGGATTACTTCAAAGAGAAGAAAAAGAATTATATAAATTGACTAAAGAAATCTTTCTTCGTGTCATTGAAAGCGAAAACAAACTTCCAGAAGACTTTTTCGACGACGATATAATTTTAAGTTTATTTGTAATGTTTGATTCACCACTTCAAGAAAAACAGTTCTGTGCACTTGATTTTATATCAAAAATTATAAATAAAAACGAAAAAGATGCCTTATTACTTTGCGAATATGGTTGGTCAAAAAAATTAATTAATATTCAAAGGATTACTTGAACATTTAATCATTTTAATGAAATCAAATAATTTAGAAACTGTTACTCTTTCAATTCAAATTTTAAAAAATATTTCAAAATTATCGACCAATATCAAAAAATGGACCGGAGAATTTGAATCTATTCCAATATTTTTTGAATTATTAAAAGGAGCAAAAGGAAATTTTAATGAAATTATTTTAGAAATATTATATAATATTTCAAGAGAAGAAAAAGAATATGAAGAAAGTATTAATGAAAAAGGAGATAAAACAAAAAAATTAATATTCAAAAATGAATTATATGATAATAAAAAAGAGATTCATGAACATGGAACATCAGTTTTATTAAAATTTTTAGATGCATCAAAAAATGATAAAAAAATGGTCAAATATTCAATTGATATCATTGGAAATATAGCAGTTGAAGAAATAACAAAAAAATTAATCACAAAAGAATTAACTAATTTGTTAATTATACTCTTAACATCATCCACTGTTACTTTAGAAATTCGAAAATCTGTACATGAAACAATGGCATCATTTGCAAAAGATGAAGCATGTGTTAAAGAATTAGTTGCATGTGAAGTTATGAATAAATTACTTAAAATGTTAAAAGAAAAAAGAGAATCATTATTAGCAATGGAATTATTTGCATCATTAAATCAACATCCTTCTTTTCAAAGAGAAATATTTGAATCATTTGGTTTAGAAGAAATTAAATCATTTTTAAAATCAGAAATTGAAGAAGAAAGAGATAGTGGTTTAAAAGCATTAATACCATTTTCATCAACACCAAATGGAAGAATGCAATTATTACAATTGAATATTATGCCAATTTTAAAAGAAATGTATCAAGATGAAAATGAAAATTTAATTATTAAAGCAAATGCAAAAACTCTTTATAAGAAATTAAAAAAAGATCAAAGTTTATATGCATTAAATCCAACCAATAATAATGGAACTTATAATCCAAAAGAATTTAAATTTGATTTTGATGAAATTCATAGAATTGATAAAGAATTAGTTGAAACAGTTCAAACAGAAGTTAGTAAAAAGTTAGGTGTAAAAAAATTAAGAATGCAAGTTAATTGGAGACAAATTGAAAGAATATCAAATATTGAAGAAAAACAAGATGCCATTTATATGTTAGGAAAAGAAGAAATTTGGGAAGAATTTCAAACTGCAATTGATTTATTTACATTTGATGAAGAAACTGTTCATTCTTTTAACACAAATATTAAATATATAACTATTGAAGTTGATCATTTAAAAGAAGATGAAAAATGTATTGAAATTGATGAATTACAAATGAAATATACAATTCCAATTGATGGTGCTTTATTCTCACCAAAACAAATTGCAGCAATGATTTCAATTCATTTACTTGATAGAGATGTAACAGAAGAAATTGAAGAAATTGATGAAAAATATCAAATTGCAGTTGAAGAATTAAAAAAAGTATGTAAAGATTCAAGAATACCAATGTTAGGTGATATTAATATTTTATACTTTCATTTATTATTATCTGATAAATTATACAAAGAATCATTTAAAGAAAATCAAGCAATTGCAGTTTGTAAAAAAGAAGTTTTAGATTCAAATGAAATGTTCTTAAAAGGATGGAAAATTGTAAAATTGAATTCAAAAGGTTTTTCAAATTGTATCATTTCTAATAATATTTTGAAGGTTTAAAACAAGAAAGATTATTAATTTTAACTAATTGGAATTATTATACAATTTGTTATGATTATAAAAAAAAGAAAATTGATTATAGTCATACAAAAATGCATCCTTTAGAAGAAATTGATTCAATTGATATTGGTTTATTAAAACCAAAAAATGTATCTAAAGATGATGTTGTTTCAGTTGATGAAAGAATTTATTCATTTAATATTTGGACAAATGATGATGCTAAACATCAAGAAACAAATATTAAATTTGATGATGATGATTTTAAAGATAAAAAGAAATTACAAGGTGGTGTAATTGGTGGTGCAGCACAATCATTCATTGGATCATTTTATAAAAAAGTTGGTACACCAACTATGAGTTCAACAACATCACCTCCTGATTCGCCAACAGATGAACCAATTGAAATTGTGACAGATTCAAAAATTGATGAAGTAGATGAAGATTCAGATACTTTATCAATGGGTGATGATTTATTAACTATTAATGAAGATGATAAAGAAAGAGATAATGATGGATTGAGATCAAATATTTTTGTTGCACCTGGTGAAGCTATTAGATCAAAACAAAAAATGTTAACTGAAGAAATTTCATGGTGTGTTTGGACAGCTGCTTGTTCATTTAAAAGAGCACAATTACATGAACCATTTTATAAGAATGTTGAAAAACCAGAAGGTTCAATTTTAAGTTCAATTTATAATTCATTGTCTATTGGTTCATCAAAAACAGATACAAAAACAAAACAACCATTGAAAGATGGAAAATCATCACAAAAAAATCAAAATAAAAAGTAATTTTTAAAAGAAAAAAAATAATGTGAAAAAAAAAAAAGATTCTAATAAGAATTTGACCAATCAAAAGAATTTTTGTATTCAATTTTTCATGGACGTACAAACTTTGTTGAAACAAGATTGGGAATTTGACCCAGAAGATCCAAGTTTTAAGTCAACTGATATCACAGAAAATGATTTAAATCAAGAAGAAATTGAAGAAGAAGAACAAAGAAAGTTGTTAATTTCTAAAATAAAAAATAGAAAAGAAAATCCATTGAATCCAACTTTATTTGAAGATAATATACTGAAAGATTTCATTGAAAGTGAATTATTATTAGATGAAGAATTAAAAAAACCAATGAATGAAATTATAACTGATGTCACTGGTAAAAGTAAAATTGCAAGACAATTTGAGTATTATAAAACTGAAAAGGAACGATTACAATTTAAATTAAGATCTTTAACAGTTGATGATAATTTATTCAAAAAAGCAATAAAAGAACTTTTAAAATTTGAAAAAGAAAATGAAAAAAATGAATTAATTGAATCAAATAATTTCATTACTTTGACTTTAGTTTTAGATTTTCCAGTTAGAGAAACACATGATTATATTAGAGTTCCAATTGAATATTCATTATTTTCAACTACAGGTCAAATGGATATTTTTGTCGTTGTTTCAGATGAAAAAGTTGAAGAATATCAAAAAATTTTAGAAGATAATTATAAACTTGGTGAATTTGAAGTAGTTTCAGCTACAGATTTTTACAAATTATATCAAAGTTATGTTCAAAAAATTAGACTTTTAAATTCATATGATGCATTCTTTCATGATAATACTTTAGACGAAGAAAGAGTTAAAGCATATTTAGGTGCTAAATTTAGATCAAAAAAAAAATTTCCACAAGTATTTGATTCAGAAAATGGCGCTTCAAATTTATTGGACATTGTTAACAGCTCATATAAATCAACAATTTTAAGTTTAGAAAAAGGTCATACTTCAATTGAAATTAAAATCGGAAGAACAAATATGAGAGAAATCGATATTCATGAAAATTTAAGAATAGTTTTAAAAAAAGCACCTATGCCAACTGATGTAGTAAAAATGTTCTTGAAAACTTCAAATTCACCTGCTTTATGTATTTTTGCAGGAAATCCAAAACCATTTTATGTAACTAAACAATTCAAAAAAGAAAAAAGTTTTGTTCCAACAGAAAAAGAAGAAGAAATTTTAACACCATTCAAAAAGACAAGAGAAGAACCAAAAGATGTTGAAAAGAAAACTGATGATGTTCCTGTTTTAAAAAAAGTTGATAAAATTGTGAAACAAAAAAAAATGACTGAAAAAAAAAAACAACCAAAAGTATCAGCAGTTGTTCAACAAGAAACAGTAGAAGTTCCAGCAGCAACAAAAACAACTGTAGCTGTTTCAACTGAAAAAAAGAAAAAAAAAAAAAAGAAAAAAAAAGAATAAAGCGTCATATAATTTTTAGAGAGAAATATTTATTTTAACCAAAGTTTCAATCGATAAGCATCTCCTCCACTTAAATAATATTTATGTAATTTTTTATCTCTAACAAAACCCAATTTTTCATACAGGTATAATGCTGCTCCATTGAAAGTTTCAGTTTCCAATACAACTTCGTCAGCTCCTTCTTTAATCATAGTTTCAATTGCAAGATTTACTAATTTCTTTCCAATTCCTCTTTTTCTATAAGCTTGATCAACAGCAAGCCTATTTGATTAAAAAAAATAATTAAATTTTTATACATTGCAATATAACCACGTTCTCTACCATTTTTATGTTTGTCCAATTTTGATACAATTGCGCCGACTTTTTAAAAGTTGAATTTATTTTTTTCGTTTTACTGATATAATTATCTTTTGATGAATCAACTGCTAGTATTGTATGTTTTGGAAAATTATTCGTAAAATATCTATAAGTATAAATACTTTTCAAAAAAAAAAATAAAAAAAAAAACGAAAAAATGAGTCATACCTATAAGGCTCAGATAAATCTAAATCCATTAAATATTTTATACGTCCTAATTGTGTCTCATCTTTATAAAATTCATATTTTATTTCTTTTGTCATCACTTCAACAAAAAATAGTTCAAACAAATCAAAATCAAGAATTCTTATGATTGGAAGAAAAATAAAAAAAAAATTTAAATCAAATTTTTTAATCTTCTGGATCCATTTGACCACCTCTAATTTTTGGGCCTCCTGAAGGACGTGACATAATAATTTGATCAACACTCAAAATTGTAATAACAGCATTTGTAGCCAATTGAATACCCCAAAATTTAGACATAAAAGAATCATATAATTCATCTTCTTTAACAACATCTTTACCTTCAACACTTTCTAAATCAACACCAAAGTTCGCATTTCCATTTTCATGTTGTGATGATAAGTTTGAAATTACTTCTGAAGCATTTAAACCTGATGACTCAGCTAAAGTTTTTGGAATAACTTGAAATGCTTCAGCGTACTTTTTAATAGCATATTGATCTAATCCAGGTGTATCATTTGAATATTTTAAGACTTGTTTGAATATTTCCATTTCAAAAGCACCAGCACCTGCAATTAATCTATTATCTTTTGTAAAAGCTTTATAAATGTTAACACCATCATCAATTGCTCTTTCAACTTCATCTAAAATATTTGTTGTTGCACCTCTTAAAACAATAGTTGATACTTTTGATTTTTCTTCAACTTGATCAAAAATTAATAATTTGGTTGATGATATTTCTTTAACATCAACTAAAAAGAATAAAACTCTTTTTTTTTTTTTTACCTTGAGTACAAGTACCAATTTCTTCTGCTGTTGGTTTTCCAATTCTCACCAATGGAATTGCACCACATGAATTACATAATCTTCTCATATCAAATTTTGATTGTACTTTAACAGCCATAATATTATATCTTTCTAAAAAGTGTAATGCCATTTCACTAAAACTTCCTTGTGTAACCATAACATTAACACCTGCACTTGCAATATCTTTAATATCTGTTTCAATAGCTTTTTCTTCTCTATCACTATACGTTAATAATTCTTCTGCTGTTTTAATTGAAATTGTTTCTTTTGAATCTAATGAACCTAAATCAATGTTACAAGCATATGCTGCAATTTTAGCATTTTTTATATGTTTAATTGAACCTTCTGTATCTCTTTCAAGTGCAAAACCTTTTATAACAAATGAATCTGAAATTGAACCACCTGTAACTTTTACTGTTCTAACATTGTCAACATTGAATGCATTTTCTTTTGTTGGTAAAACTGAAATACAAGCTTTTGAGATTAAAGGAATTAATATATTTTCTTGTCCAAATTGTGTTGCTGAAATACCTGCTTTTAATCCTTTTGCTACTTCTTTTTCGTCTCTTAAATCAGATACTTTTGAAATGACTAAAGTTTCAATAACTTCTAATGTTTTTTTTAAAGCTTTTTTATATCCTGTAATGATATCTGATGGATGAAGTCTAATTGTAGTTAAGAGTTTTTCAGCTTGATATAAAAGTTCTCCTGCTAAAGTAACTACAAAATTTGTACCATCACCTACTTCTGTTTCTTGTGATTGTGCAGCCATTACAACTATTTTTGCAGCTGGATGAATAATTTCCATTTCTTTCAACATTGTAACTGCATCATGAGTCACAAAAATTTTTTCTAAATTATTTATAACCATTTTATTTAACCCTTTTTAAAATTGATATTTAGTGTTTTAAATTTAAGAAATACCATTTGGACCCATACTTGTTCTGGTTAATTCAGATAAATCACGGACAGCCTCAATGTTTCTTAACATTGATTGTTCTAATCCAGAAAGATGTTTTGTTCCATCTTTTAAAATTTCTTGAATTGAATTTTGATTAAAGTTCATGATGTTTTCTTTCCTCTTTTTTTTTTTATAAACCAACCAATGAACTAAATTTATAAAAATCTGATTGGTTATTTGAAGAATCAAGTTTAAGTTTTTTTTATTTTTTTTGAAATAATTATCATATTTTGGACTTCAAAGAAATCATAAATTCTCAAAAAAATAATAACATTTCATTGGATAAAAGTTCAACTAAAAAGAACCAACCCAAGAGAACTTTAATGTATAACGGAATTGGATTAAACACACCAAGAGGTACAGGAACCAATGGTTATGTACAATCAAATGCAGCTCATGTAAAAGAATGGAAAGTAAAGAGACCAGATGGTTATAGAGAAATTTTGGATATACCTGCTCCAAAAATCAAAGAAGCAAACAAAGATATTTTGAGTCATGAAAAAAAAAGAAAAATAGAAGTTGAAGTGTATAAATACAGATTAGAATTAGAAGAAAAAAATATTTCAGAAGAAGAAATTGAAGTCCAAGTAGAAAAAAAAAGAGAAGTACTTTTACGTCGATCAGAAGTTGAAGAAATGGATAAAGTAATAAAAAGACCTGGTCAATATTCAAAAGAAAAAAGAGAAGAAAAGAAACAATTCTTCAACAAAACAAATAAAGAGTCTCATTCCATAAAAGAAGCTCAATTAAAAAAAAATGAAAGAGCAAAGGAAATATTAGGAATTAGAAAAGATTTTCAACCTGGTGATGGATTTGATTTTGATGGTGAAAGAAAAAAACAAAGAGAAACTTCGAAAAAAGAAGAAGAAGAAAAATTAGATTTTATTAAACAAATTGAAAAGAGTACTAATAGTCATCAAAAAGAAAAAACAGATTCACCAAGAAGAAGAAGAAGAAGACATGGGTCATCAGATGAATCATCATCAGAAGAAGAAGAAGAACGAAAAAGATATCAAAGAAGAAGAGAGTATTCACCTGAAAGAAGAGATAGAAGAAGAAGAAGAGAATATTCACCAGAAAGAAGAAAAAGATATTATTCATCTGATTCAGAAGAAGAAAGAAAATAAATTTTATTTTTTTTTTAAAGCAAATAACGATTTTCTATTTTTTGCAGTATCAGGAGAATTACCTTCTTTTTGAGTTTGTAAATGTTTTGGTAAAGTATTTGGATATAAAAGTAAAGATTCATTTGAAGAAGAAGAAGAAGATCCTAATAATGATTTTGATCTTTCATTTGATGAAGAATCTGAATCAACAGTCAATTGAACTGGAGCTGATAATTTTCTTTTTCTTTCATTTTTTGTAACTTTTAATGAATTACTTTTAAAAGTAACAGTCAATCCACTTTGATATGATTCAATATATTTATCTTTTTTTGTTTTTCCTTTTTTGTTAATTTTAAAATTTCTAATTTTAGATTCTTCTTCATCATCTCTTTTTTGAATAAAATCTAATAAATCCAAATTAAATTGATGAGAAAATAATTGAACATATTTTTTTTGTACAAGACCAATCAGATTGTACTCATGATAATAATTTTGAATTCCTTTTAAAAATTCATCTTTGTCTTCTAAATTACATTTTTTATCTTCTTGATTTAAAAATAATTTTGGTTGTTTATCCAATGAAAAATAATGTGGATATAATTTTTTCTTTTTTTCTTCATATAATAAATCACAATATTCAGAGCTTGATATTACATTTAATTTAAAAACTTACTATTCTTTTTTAAATTCAGAAGGTGGAAATATATTCATTCCAATTTTTGAACAAATATAATAATCATTTCCACTAATCTTTTTTGGATTTGTTTTAATTTCAACTAAATCACCTAAATTTAACTTTAATTCATCTGAATTCAATTTCATTAAATCTTCTAAAATAAAACCAAGACCTAAAATATTATCTTTTTCTTTTGCTAATTCATCTTCTTTTATTATTCCTTCATTTCTTTTAATTGTAATATCATCATAATTATCCAATTCTGATAATGATTCAGAAGAAGAAGAAGCATCTTTTTTTGTTGAAAATGATGAAAATATTGATTTTCTATGTTTAATTTGTTTCATTTTTTTTTCTTTTTGATATTTTATAGTTGCTCTTTCAACATTTTTAATTTTCATTTCTTTAACAATATCATCCATTACTTTAATAAATCCATTAATAAAATCTTCTTTTTTCTTTTCAATTGAAACAATTATAGTTTCATCTTGATGAACTATTTGAATTGCATTTTTAAAATTTTCATTTTCTTCTTCTTTAATATTAACAATCCATGGATATGGTGATTGCATAAAATCATAAAAATTTTCCATTCTATTCTTTGAATCACATATTAAAAGACCATCATTGAAAAAATATAACCATTTTTCTTTCCATTCATTATTTTCATAAATTAATACTTCTTGTGAGAATGCATGTTTTCTTGCTGGTTTTACAACTGCAAAATCACCTTTAACAGTTACAGCACTTGATATTTCATTGAGTTTTTCACTTTTTTTTTTGTAAATTAATTTTATCTCTTTCTTACTGATGTTCAAATTCTCTCATTTTTTCGTTTACATAATTTGCGACACTTTGAATTTCTTTTAAACCTTCAACAAGGTAAGGATAATCTCGATGATTCTGACTTGTTTTACTTAATAAATCTTTTAATAATAAATTGTATCTAAAGAATAGGTTTGTGTCAAAGAACGAAAAATTCTAACCTTGGAATTCTTTGAACAGGAGTAATTACTTTTTGTTTTTTAGTTTTTTATTTTCCAGACTTACATAATGAATTGATATCATAACCTAGTGACAACTCTTTTTTGAACTTTCTTTGATTGTCGAAGAATTCATTAAGGTTTTTGTTTGCTTTTCTTAAATCACGAAGTTTAGCTGAAATTCTATCAAAATTATTGCAATACGTAGTATAAGTTTTCAAAAAAGGTGCCTATTATGGTTTGAATTAATATTTAGAAAAAGTTACGAATTTTTTAAAGATTTCACCAATGGTCAACGTTGGTTTCATCTTTTTTTTATCTTCATCTAATCTTGTTTCAATCTAAAATTAATTTTAATTTTGTCCAAAGTGTCATACTTGTTTTAACAACTTTTTTCCTAAACCACGAATAACACTTAAATCTGAAAACACTAAATCATAGTCTTTTTGTTCTATTAAACTTCCTTTAGTTCCAATAGTTTCTCTTAAAGGTTTTGCGTAGGCCTGTTTTTGGGTTTAGAAAAAAAAAATAATCTACATTCTCAACAGCATCTAATCCTTGAATATAAGACTCTTCTGTTTCGTGAATCTCTTTCACTATATTCATTCTTGCATGTGGTTTAAAATTTGCACCTGAAGACATTTGCCGTTTTCTTTGGGTCAAAAGGTGGTTTTGATTGGCTTATTTTTTAAATTGATTTTTCCATTAAAAACTTGGTTTGAAATGCGGAATAAATAAGTTAAAAAACTGTTAAATTTTACTCTTCCAAAACAATCAAACCCGATTTGATTGGTTTAGTTTTTAACGTCAACTTCAACAATAATCCCTCATCTGATTTTTCAATGACAAAAGAAACACTTGAAGAAAATAAAGAAATCAATGAAATTGATCCTGTAATTATATGTGGAATCTCTTTGGACCAATTTAATTTTTCGATACAACTTTCAATTTTATTTTTTGGTGTTTTCTTTTTTTACATGTTGTAAGTTGAAAAAATAATTGAAAAAAAGATATGGAATTTTACAAGAGTATCTATTCACAAGTTATAATGGTTTCAAATTTGGTTTTTTTGTGGCTTTGATTCAAGTAACATTTTTCAATTTTTGTTTACTTTTTTTTCGAGTTTATTGTTTATTCTTTGATATCAGGAATACAATATGGAAGAACAGAATTGAATCCTAAAACAAAAAAAATAACAAAAAATTACATCAAAAAATATTTATACATCAGTTTTTTATCAGTTCTTTCAATGTCAACAGGTAAATATTAAATGAATTTTAATAAAACTATATTTCACAAAGGATATGAAGCATTATCTTATTTGACTTATCCTACAAAGATTTTATTCAAATCTTCAAAATTATTGGGTATAATGATCATTGGAGTTTTATTTTTAAAAAAAAGATACAAAAAATATGATTATATTGCTTCATTTTCAATAGTTATAGGATTATATTTGATTTACTATTCTTCTTCAAAAACACCTTCAACATCAAATGCTTTATATGATTTTGATATTCGAGGAGTTTTGTTGATGACAATTTCAATTATAGCAGATTCATTTGTTGGTAATTTACAGGATGAATTACTTCATCAAGAGAATGTTTCTGCAAATGAGGTTATTTTCTTTTCTCATGCTATTGGTGTTTTATATTTGTTAATATCTTCAATTATTTTTGGTCAATTTTTTAGTTCAAGTTTGATTTAAATTGATTAATGAAACAATAGTTCAACTGGTGGCTAAATATCCATTGATAGTTGTTAATATTATTACTATTAGTCTTTGTGGTTATTTGGGTGTTCAATGTGTTCATGGATTAACGAAATTATTTGGTATTTTGATGACTGTTACTGCTACAAGCACAAGAAAGGTATTATTTTCATTTGATTTTTTTATACCCCAATAGGTTCTATCCATCATTTTATCATTTTTGATATTTCCAAAACCATTTGGAATTTCGTATATTTTTGCTGTTTTTTTTGTTTTTACAGGTGTCTTCATTCGTGTTAGTTCCAAAAACATGTTCAATAAAAAATGATTTTAATTTGAACTTCATTTTGGCTTGGACCAATTGAATTTTTTTCAGATGAAACAGTTGGAAGCACCACAGAAAAGAATTGAAAGTCAAAGAATTAATTTTTTATTTCAAGCTGCTCATTTAGTTAACCAAATGAATCAACCTGAATTATCAAGAGTTTATGCTCATAATGTAAAAAAAATAAATCAAAAATTAATTTTAAAAAATCAATTAAAACATGAAATTTGTTCTAATTGTTGTACCTTGTTAATATTTTCATCAAAAACTAGATTAAAAAAAAATAAATTAATTGTAACTTGCAAAACTTGTCAAAAAAAAAAGAAAGTTATCATAAAAAATTAAAAAACAACTCAAAAAACAAAATATTCAAAAGTTTAAAATAATAAAAAAATTTCCTTCTAAAGTGTTTTTATTGGTGCATTTCAACTTCTAAAAAAATGAGACGATTTTCACTGACACTCGCTTTTCTTATTTTTTCAATTTTACTATTAAATACTTTGTCAGAAGAAACCGAAAAAGGTGTTGTAACAGCAAAACATTCATTTCAACAACCTTTTCTCTTTGGAATCAATTCTGCGATACCATACTGGGAATATGGAGGTAGTTCCGTTGCTACAGAAAATTTTGTGAGATTAACACCAGCTGTAAAATCAAGAGTTGGATGGATTTGGAATTTAGAACCTGTTGAATTCAAAGGTTTGGTTCTTTTATTTTTTTTAAATTTTTTTTGAAGATTGGCAAGTTGAACTTTCAATAAAAATACATAATACTCATAGTGTTGGTGCTGATGGTTTAGGTTTTTGGTATTCAAAAGACATCAAAAAAGATGGTTCTTTATTTGGTCAAGACGAAAATTTTGAAGGTTTTGGTATTATTTTTGATTCATACGATAATAATGGTGATGGAAGCGAACCTGCTATTTTAGGAGTTCGTGGAACTGGAAATGGTCAAGGACAATGGGATTATGATGATGATTTAAAAAAAAAAGCACTTGACAGGTAGAATAGAACCCAAAACTAAAATATTTCAAAAAAAAATAGATGCCATGTTGATTTTCGTAGAACAACTCAAGATAGTAGTTTCTTTAAAGTTAAAATAACATACGAAAAACATAGTAAAAAACAAAAATATTTTTTTTAATTTTTTTTCAAATTCAGTTTTATCTGTTCATTATGATCCTATGGACCACGGTGAATACGTATTCTGTTTTTCAATTCCAAATATCATTGTTCCACCTGGATATCATTTTGGATTAACTGCGTTAACTGGTGGAGTAACAGATTATCATGATGTTGCTTCTTTAGTTACAAGAAATTTAGATCCTTCAGCAGAATCACCTGAAGATATTCAAAGAGGTTATTGGGATCCACATCAATATTTTGAAGAAGAAGAAAGAAAAAAAAGAGAAGAAGAAGAACACAAAAAACATCAAGAAGAACATGAAAGAGCATTAAAAGAAAATCAAGCGAGAGATAAAGAAATTGAGACACAAGCAAAACATGAACATCAAGTTTTTGAAGATATCAGAGAAAAATTAAGAAAATTCAAAGAAAATAATCCAAGTGAAGAAGCATCAAAAAAGACAGGTGTTCTTGTTTTACAAGCATTGGAAGAAGTTTCAAAAACAATGCAAACAACATCAAAAAAACATGATATTTCAAATTTAGTAGCAAAAGTTACAGTTTTAGTTGAAGAACAAGAAACAATCAAAAATTCATTATTACAAGTTCAAACAAGTTTACATGATAAACTTGAAGATTCATCAAAACTTTTACAAAGAGAAACTGAAATGTTAAATCAACAAATTAAACAATTAGAAACTGTTTTACATGGTTTATCTGGATATGTTTCTTCTTTATCAGATCAACAATCTCAATTAGGTCAACATTTTACACAAACATCTGATCATATTAAACAAAATGTGAATACTTCATCAGGTTCTTCATTCGGTTTTTGGGTTTATTTCATTTTATTCCAAATAGTTTTTGCTGCTGCATTCATTTATTATAAATCTTACAGAGAAATGAAAAATACTAAAATTTTTTAATTATTTAATTGGACCAATAATATTCTTTTTTTTTTTATTTCAAAAGATGAAGAATAAATTTTTGGATGCTGGTGCTCCTGATATTCTTAGAGCAAATCAAAAGGATGAATATTGCTTAAATCATTTGGAAATACTTTTAAGGTTCAACAAATTTATTTTTAATTTTATTTTAGAGACGTTGGTGTATATAATCAATCTAAAGGATACTCTGAACTATTATATTACTTTTTAACATATGGATGTAATTCTATGACTTTAGGAGAAGAGTAAAAAACAAAACTTTTTTTTTTTTAAACATAAACTCCTCATTTAGATATTGTGACATTCAACAAGTTTTCAAAGGAATTAATCCTTCTTTAATATTAAAGATTGAATACATTTTTTTTAGAGTGATATTTCCAATGCTGTTGGATAAAGGAATATTTTTATTTTTAAAAAAAACAAATGAAAATTACAGAATAAATATGGAAAGAATTAGAAACTTCATACCATATATTTTTAGATTTCATTTGGCTTTATTTTATATCAAAGGAAAATATTTAGAAATTTCAAAAAGAAGCTTAAATATAAATTATGTAAAATTAAAATTAAAAATTAAAAAAACTTTGAGATTTTTTTTGGCAATCAAAAGAACGAAAACAAAGGTAATATATATATATTTCCATTGATTGAACTAATTTTTTCAGGTAACGTTTTTTTTAATTGTTAACACATCTTTAAAAGGAAATTATCAATTATTGGGTTATTTAATTTTGTTTCAACAAATAATTTCAATATTTTTGTATATTCAATCATTATCTGATATTAAATCTTTAAAATTTGAATATGAAGAAGAAAAAAAATCAGACAAAACATGTCCACATTGTTTGGAAATTCGAAGAGTTTTGAAAAATATTTTTTAACTTAAAAATAGTTTACAACATCAACACCATGTGGTCATTTAGTAAGAAATTAAAGAATTAATCCAAAAAAAATAGTTCTGGTAATTTCAATTTTTTTAAATTTTTCTCAAAGTTGGGAATGTATTTGTGAATGTATTTTCAATAAACAAAGTTGTCCAATTTGTAGACAAAAAGTAACATTACCATCATTAACACCTTTATATCATTTTGATTCAAATATAATTTAATCATTTTGACTTGAAAGTTTATTTACTTGTTCTTTATCTGCATCAGCAATTTCATGTTCACCCAATGAACGATAAGCATATTCTCTCAAAATATATCCATCAATTGAAGTATTCTTTGACAAATTTATTCCATTTGAAAACTAAAATTGATTAATTTTGTTAATTTACCTCTTCAATAGCTTCTTGTGTTTTTCCTAAATCTAATAATGCTTTTCCTTTTTCATAACAACATTCAATGAAAGTCAAATCAATTTCAAGTGCCATATCAAATTGTTCAATGGCTTCTTCTAATCTACCAACTGAGTTATATAATTTACCTTTTAAATAATAAGGCATTGCTGATTCTGGTTCAATTGAAATCATTCGATCAAAATCATCAAATGCTTTTTCCATTTCCAATAATTTTGAATATATTTTACCTCTTAGTTCATAAACTACATATGCATTGGAATTAAGTTCTGAATATTATTTGATCAAAAATTTTTACCTGCTGATTCATTTAGGTCTTTTAGTGCTTCTTCATATTTTTTTAATTCGTAATAACAACTTGCTCTTTGATATAAAAGTGTTGATTTAATTTCATGTTGATTATTAAAATTTGGAATTCCAGTTGAAAAATCTTTTATGCCTTCTTCATATTTTCCTTTGGAATATTGTTAAAAATAAAATGTTTTTTAGTTAACCTAATAAATGTAATACTGTTCCTCTATGACTATATAAAATAAAATTCTTTGAAAAATTAAATTTAAATTTTAAAATACTGATGGATTTATCTGTTAAAAAAAAAATTAATCTTTTTTTTGAAAATGTACTTTCAGTAATTCATCAAAACCAGCATAAGCTTCTTTGAGTTCTCCTGCTTGTAACTTTTTTACACTTTTTTCAAAAATTTCTTGAGAAAAAACGTTAAACTTTCTTATTGTAAGACGAAACATTTTGACCAATTAAAAAAGTTCAACAATAATTGGTTGAAAAAAGAAGATGGTTACTTCAAAACAAAAAAGAAAAGTAAAAACAGTTAAAACTGGGACAGGTAGTAGAAAACCATATGTAAAAAGAGCTTGCTCAAATTGTAAAAGTGCGCATACTGCTTGTGATTCAAATAGACCGTGTCAACGTTGTACAAGTTTAGGTTTAGAAGACTCATGTGTTGATGCAGAAAGAAAAAAACCAATTTTAAGGAAACCTCGAAAAAAGAAATTGAAAGAAGAAGAAATCGAAAATTTTCCTTCTTTAAAAGAATACGCTCCTTATTTACCAAAGAATTCACCAACAACTTCGGTAGTTTTAGGTCAGTTTCCAACTACTACACTATTTCCACCAAAACCAAAAAATATACCAAATTATTATGCACAAGGAAATAATTATAATTTTGAATTTAATCCAAATAATTTTACTGCTTTTCAACAACAACATCAACAAGGTTATCAATCACCTTATCAGATATCAAATTTACAACAACCTTTAAACAACGAAAATTTAATTTCAAAAAATAATTTACAACAATACCAACAGTATCAAAATCAAAATCAAAATCAACCATATGTTTCTGGATTATTAAAAAATCAAAAAGAAGAAGAGAATATTTTACAAGAACAAAATCAACAAGGTGATGATGATAATGATGAAAATGTTGATTTATATATGGATTTATCAAATTTATCACCTTTATTGACTAATACTCCTTATCAAAATGATTTACTTACAATACCAAATGGTGAATCTGGTGATGATCAAGAAGTATCATTTGAAGATGATTTTTCATCTCAACAAAATTTGCAACAAAATCAAAATATAAAAAGTACACAAAGCAGTGCATTCGCGAAACCTGTTCCTATTCAACCACTTCCTTTAGTTCCATTCACAGGTAAAGGTAGTGGTGATTCAAAAAAAGGTACATTAACAAATAATCAATTAGAAGATTTATTAAAAATGGTTTGGCAAAAACAACAAGTGCAATCTGAAGAAATGAAGGAAATTAAAAAAGTTGTAAATGATTTAAAGAATTTAATGATTTCAAATAATAATTCTCAACAAAATTCACCACAACAAAAAAATATGCAACCACCAATACATCAACAACAACAACAACCATCAATGCAACAAAATCAGCAAACAATGCAACAACCACAACAAAATATACCACAAACAATACCTCAGCCTTTGGAACAAAAATTTCAATTTCCTGAATCAACTTTTCAATCTCAAGAAGAGGAGAATGATGATTTTGATCCAGGAAACTATTCACCGATCAATCCTGAAGATTTAAGTTCTTGGTAAATGTCAATATTAAAAATTTTATATCTTTTATTTTTCTTTTTTGTCACTCAAATTTAATTTTAAACTTCAAGTTGAGTGTTCGCTTAGTTTAGTCAACATAATTTCCACAGAAGTCTGATTCAATCTTTATTTGGGTTTCGATTGATCTTCCAAAACAAATCATCCAATTAAAAAATATCTAAACATGTCTTTGGTTGAAGATGAAGGTATGATCAAACAAATTTTTTAAAAAATAAAATTCATCAAGAAATTATGAAACATTACACGTATAAATATTTTAAAGATGAAATGGTCACAAAATTAGCTCTATTTGAAAAGATACAGGGTATAAAACTAATTTATTTTTTTAAAATAAAATAGAATGGCCAGATTTGATTAAATTTTTAGAACAATTGATAAAATTAATCAAGAAATATCATAAAGTACCTATAATTCCAGAAAAATACACTTTGAGCAAAAGATTAAGTCAATGGTTCGAAAATGAAATATCTTTTAATTTTTTCAAGTTTAACTCCATCTTTACCACAAGGAGTTCATTTAAAAGTTGTTGAAGTTTATGTCACTATCTTTGAAAATATAAAACTGAATAGACTATCAAAAGACTTACCAATTTGGTGCGGACTTTTTTATTTATTCCCATTTGCTTCTATTCAAACTAAACCTGAATTATTAAGAGTTTATGAAGAATACTTTTTTCCATTAGAATCCAATTTAAAACCATGTTTAAGTAAGTCGTTTTTTTTTTTTAAAGTGATTCAAAAAAAAAAGGTTTGATTATTTTGTCATTACTATCAGGTTTAGATGAAGAAGAAGGTACAAGAATATATTCAGAATCTTTTAAAATGTTAAACAAATTATTACAAATTTTCAACGAAGAAATCTTTTTCAAAACTTTATGGGATAATATATTAAATTCAAAGAATTGTAGAGTAGCTGCTTTTAAATTCATTTCAAGTTATTCACAAAAATCAAAAATTAAATTATATCAACCATTGGTTATTGAAGCAATTTGTTCTTGTTTAATTGATTCAAAAGTTATGACTCAAAGAAGTGTATTAGATATGTTATGTAATCATTTTAGAATTGAAAATGCATTTGAATATCAAGATATGATAAAAATCATTTATACCATGACTTTGATTATTGAATCTTGTGATAATTCTGTAAGTAGAAGAATTTATCAATGGTTATTTGATAATACAAATAATACTATTTATTTTAAAGAAAATTCTTTAAAACCTTTCATGGATTCAATGATAGTAAATTTGGATACAAATATATTAATCATTTTTAGATTCATTTCAAACAAACAGAAGAAAATGTTGAACATTTATTAAAATTTAATTCAATTCAAATTTTCATTTTATTTTTAGAAAGATTAGATAATTTAAAAGAAATTGTTGTCAAAACATTATTACCTGATATTTTGATTCATGTAAATTTTAATCGAAAATTATTGGATGATTTTTTTATTTTATTAAAAAAATCAAATGAAATTAATAATGAAATTATATGGGATTGTCTTCATGAATTTTGTAAACAAAAGAATTTTGAATTAGTTTTTAATTGGTTAGAAATTTTAAATGAAAATAATTTCATTTTGAAAAATGAACAACCAATAGATGAAGAGAATTTTATATTAACTAAATGTTTACCAAAAATATTAACTGAATTATTATCATCATTTGATTTAAAAAAGACATTAATATCATTAAAAATATCATATTTTATTTTAGATAAAATACAAGATATAATATCCAATGAATATTTAGAAAATATTTATTCAATATCACAAGATAACTTTTTTAATTTTTCAAAGAATCTAAAATCAATTGAATATTTGAATGAATATGAACAATTATATTCATTTACATTACATTTACTTTCAAAATTGAAATCAAATAAACTGGATGATGTACCAATTTTTATGAAAGGATTATTTGAAACATGTGGTTCTGATAATATAATCATTTCATTATTTTCAATTAAATCATTTTTAAGTGTTGTATTAACTCCAACACCTGCAATTGAAAATATTCAAAATTTAATTCTTGAAGATGAAAGATTTACAAAAACAATAATTAAAAAATTATGGAATTTAATGATACCAAAGAATGCAAAATATCATTTTGAAATATCAAAATTAATGATTGATTTTTATTTATTGAATAAACATGTTTGTAATTCAATTATATCAGATACATTAACATCAGAATCATTAAATAAAAGAATTGAAGGATATCAAAAATTTTCATTAATTTGGAAATTATTAGATGGTATTAATGTTTCATTTCGTGTTTTTGATGATGGTTTATTGTTAATGTTAGGTTCAATAAAATCAGAAAATTCAACATTAAGATTAATTTCAAATTCATGGTTGAAAAACTCAATGAAAAATATAAATAGAATTTTAGATTCTTTATTTTGTTTATTAGTTGATGAAGAATCAATAAAACAAAAAATTAATGTTTTTGATGAAAGAAGATCAACTTATGTATTAAAATTATGGTTAGAAATTTTAAACGTTTCACCAATTCAATTCATAAAATCAACAATGAAAACTGAATTAAGTTTTGATTTAATTGATAATTATCAAAAGTTTTTAATCAAAGATATTCAAAATAGTATGTCATTTTTAATTAAACATGTTTAAAGATACATTTCAAATGCCATCGAGTCATTTTGATATTTCAGGAAATGATTATTTAACTTTATTAATTTCAACATGTGTTAGATTAATGGAATTTGGTATTAATGAAGAAAATGTAAATTCAGAAGAGAAAACTATACATTCAACAATTAGAGCAAATTCTGTTCAATTTTTACAATTAATTTTAAATTATGGAAGAGATATTGAAGAAATGAATAGATTCACTATTCCATTATCAGAATTAAGTATCAAATTTTACTAAATTAATTCTTATTTTAGTTTTATTTCATTTAAATATTGCTATTGAATCAAAAGATGCTGTTTTTCAAGTTGAATTATTAGATTTTATGTTTATCATTTTGAAATTATTAGATTTAAAAAAAATTGAAAGTCCAATCATAAAATCTGATAAATTTATAAAAATTATAATGAATGGATTCAAAACAGCATTTGAAGGTCAAAATTCAGATGAAATGTATTCTTTGTCTCTTTTGAATCATTGGATGAAATCATTCATTTCATATTTACCTTTCATGAAGAATATTTTATCTTCTGTTATTACATCATCTGTTTCTTTATTCATTTCTCTTTTGAATGAATGTTCAAAATTAGGTGTCAATTCATTAACTCATGAATCAATTATTATTATCTTGAATGGATTATCTGCTATTTTTAGATTTTGTTTAACAGAAAATGATATTGAAGAATTAGAAAAGAAAATGTTAAAACAACAACAAGAAGAAGATAAAAATCTGATTGGAAAGTTATTTACAGGTTTAATTACAGGATTTAATAATGAAAATGAAAATTTAATTTCACCAATTGAAGAATCAAAATTATTTCTTTTTTCGAAAGTCTCAGAGGTTTGATCTTTTTTTATTTATCAATTTTAGATTTTAATGGTGTTATCAAAGATTTGGAATTCAATGAAAGAAGATGGTTTTGGTGGTGATTTGAATGCAAAATATCTTGTTGAAAAATCTATTGTTAGATTAATAGAACCATTATTCAATGAGAATTCATTTGAATTAATGACATCACTAATTGTTTTATGGGCAACTTTTCATCCTGAAACTTTGAATTCATTTCAAGTTAAATTGAATAATTTAGATTTTTGGTAGGCCAATCAAAAAAAAATTCTAATGATTACTTGAAAATAGTTTAATTGAAATACTGAATGAAATGGATGTGATGACACCTGATAGTTTTATTTTAAAAATATCAAATGTGATTATGGAATTAAAGAATGAAAAAAAAACGAAAAATTTATCTGAGAATTTAAAACTTCGAGAATCCGTTGGATTGAGTTTTTTATCATGTTATATTGAAAAATGCTCAAATAATTATTCATTCTTAAAAATGATTGAAACTTTAAATTTACTTTTAATGAATTTTAATTCGTCAACACAAGATTTATTTAATCTTGGAATGTTATTGAATATAATATATCAATTTATAAAAAGATGTTCATTAAAAGAATTAGAAAAAGAAAAAAAATTTAAAGAAAATATTATTAAATTATTTGATAATTCAATTTTATTAGCTACAAAAGAAACAATCACAAAACAAAAATTAATCAAAAAAGAAAATTTAATTGTAAAAGAAAAAGATTTAAGATACTTTGATATATCAACTCAAATGTTCAAATTTATATCAATTATGTTACCTTTAATAGGAAATGAAATTTTTGACGAAAAAGATTTTCAAATTCTTTTAAGTTCAATTTTACCAAATTTTATATCAGTTTTGAAATATCATAATCTAGAAAATATGTATAAAACTAAATTCGTTTTAAAAATATTATTAAATTTCAATCATTTTACAACCAATCAAAATAGAGAATTATTGAATTTATTTTATGATAATCAATTCTTTTTTATTGATTGTGATTCTTTTAAATATTGGAAAGAAATTTTAAATCGAATCATGAAAAAAGAAAAGAATTTTTATTTCATTGAATTATTGAATAAGTTTAGTACAACCCAATCAATTTTTATGTCTGCTGAAACAGAAGCAATATCTAAATCAAGATTATTAAAAAGAATGTCGTTTATTATTTATGCAGGTGAATTTAATCAATATTTAAATCATTTTAATTTGATCATTGAAAAGATTGTCGATTCATTAAAATCATCAAATTCAAATACTGTTCTATTTCAAATTTTATTGGCTCTAAGAGTTTTGATGTTGAAAATTTCCAATGAAAAATTGAAATCTATTTGGCCAACCATAATGACTTTAATTATCAAAGTTTTAGAAAATTCTAAAAATGAACATCCTTCTATTTTATTTGCTATTTGTAGATTTATTGATTATGCTACCATTATTTTACCAGAAGATTTTCAATTTTATAAATGGATATTTTATACAAAGTAAGAAAACTTATAGTTTTGTTAAATATAAAAAAGTAATATGATTGATTTAGAAAATGAAAAAACAAAATATCACAATTTCATTCCTTTTTTAAAAACATTTGATGTTTCGTTGACCAATCAACAAAAAATTGAAATTAATAATGAATTAAAAAAAGAAGTAAGAAGATTTTAAACTCAAATTCAAAAGTTAAATTCAAATTTCAAACGACCATTAAAAATACCAAAAATTATAAAAAATTTGAAACAAGTTAATCAATTTGGAATTGAATTAAATTCTAATTTAAGATTTAATAATTTATATGAAACTATTAATTTTGAAATTGATTTCAAAGAGATTGATTCACAATTTGAAATTGATTTTATAAATTTAAAATTCAATGAATTACAAAAATTAGTTTTAAATAATAAAAAAGAAGAAGAAGAAGAAAATGAAAGACATTCAATTGGAATACCAAGAGAAGAAATGGAAAAATTAAATGAAAAAAAAGGAAAAGAATTAAATTCAAAAAATGAAGAAGTAGAAGATAAAAATTGGATTAAGATTGATGATATTTAATAAATCTTTCTTCTGATGAATCTATATAAAATTGATGTTCAATTAATTCTAAATTTTCAATTTCTGTTTTGAATAGTGATCCATAATCAACCATTTGTTGTTGTTGTTGTTGTAATCCACCTGTCATTTGATTTTGCATTAATTTTGCATCATCAACAGCTTTTTTGATAATTTAGTTTTTTTTTTTTTTCTTACTTTCATTTCCAAAAATTAAAGAAAAAACTCCGTTAGAACCAAATAAAAATAAAAAAAAAATTGAAGATGAAGTGACATAAGATACATCAAGTGAGTTCAAATTTAAACCTCTTTGTACCATTCCTTTAAATTTTTGAGTCAATTGAAACGGAAATTTTGCTAAAACAAAACTTGAATAAAAATAAGACAACCATCCAAATATGACCTAAAATATTAATACTACTGAGTAAAAATACCATATTTGGAACAATCATTGCCATATTATTTTTCATTAAATCTCCCATAGCACCTATAGTAGTCAGTCTTCATAAAATCTAAAGTACTTGGATCTGTCATCGCAGATAATGTTTGTGCGGGTATTTTTTCATTTAAAAGACCTCCTTTTCTTTCTTCAGGTTCTTCACCTTCGACAGTAGAAGGAATAATAGTTTTTTCATCATTAAAAAAGAAATTTCTTCTTATTTTGAAACTATCTTTTGGTATAAATTTTCCATGAATTTTCAAATCATTTGACTTTTTCAAAGTTTGTCCTTGTCTGAATTTTTCAATATTCTTTTTTTTATTTGAATTGCCAAAAATATTAGTCAAATAATTCCTTATAACACCAAATAAAAACATAGTAATTAAAATTGGAAATAATACCCAATCTCTAATTCTTGAATCAAGTTCAAGTTGTAAATCCATTAAAGCTCTGTTGTGTTAAAGAATTGACCAATAAAACTCAAATAATTTTATTTTATTTTTAATAAATCAAATTTAAAATTTTCCAAAGTATTTATATCTTTCTTGATTTAAAATTTTATGTGCCTCCAAATTTACTCTTGATAATTTTGAGCCATAACCTAAATCATATTCATACCCTGCATAAGTAATTATAGCGGATATAGGAAGTAACATAGCTATATGAATTAAATGCAAATTAATTGTTTTTACCAACTGGAAATTTTCCAACAAGCATAAACCTTAAAAAATTAAATGTCGATCAATTAAATACCTTGAAAGAGTACCTATGGTCAATACGGATGTATATCCAAATGCCCATCTAAATCTAAAAGAATTTAGATTTTAATTTCAAAAACCTTTCTCTTGATTTACTAAGTTGCATTGCTAAATTTATTTCAGCACTTCTTTGCCAGTGTACAAAATTATCTGGAATATAAGATGAATTTTATCTATTCTTACTATTTTCTGCAAGGATTTCTTCATCCGTTGGAGTTCTTGACGCTTCTTCGTTGGACATTCAAACTACTTCAAAAAAAACCTCTGATTGGATAAAATTGAAAGAGGAATAAAATCACAAAAACAACATCAAAAATTTATAATCATTTTTTAAATTGCTGATATTCCACCATCAATTGGTAATGCAACACCTGTAATGAATGATGATTTTTTTGATAATAAAAACACAACTGAGTCTGCAACTTCTTCTGGATTGGCTACTCTTCCCATTGGTACTCGATTTTTTAATGCTTCAAATTCTTGTTCTGTCATTAATTTTGTAACTAATGGTGTTCTTGTGAAACCTATTCCATTCATCAATCAATATATAAATCAAGTACTTACTTGGACAAACTGCATTGATTCTGATACCTTTTCTTGCATATTCTAAAGAAGTTGAATAAGTCATACCAACAACACCAAATTTTGTTGCTGAATAAGGAGCATTCATTTTAAATCCAACTAAACCAGAAATTGATGAATTATTGACAATTGAATAACTTTCATTATTTTTTAGTTTTGGTTGTTTTAACATTTGTTCAATTTCATATTTCAAACATAAAAATACCTTTTTTTTTTAAGAGTTCATATTTATCTTACTCCTTTTAAATTGATTTCCATCTTATTTTTTTAACTTCTATTTTTTATTTTACTAATTTGTCAAGTGTGAATTCATCTTGTTCATGAATTTTTCCAAGATTACCACCTATACCTGCATTATTAAAACAACAATCTATTTTTCCATATTTTTCAACTATTTATTGATTAGTTTTATCATTTCTATTTTATACCTGCTTTTTGTATTGTTTCTTTCACAGATTTTGCTTTTGAAACATCACAAGAAATGAAATAATAATCACCTTTTATTTTTTTCAAATCTTCAGTTTCTCTAAGATCAACACAAACTATCTTTGCTCCTTCACTTTTATTAAAAGTAAATTTATTTTTTTTGTTTAATTCTTACTTTGAACATTTGATTGCTGATTGTAACCCAATACCTGATGATGCTCCTATATAATTGTTAAACATTAACTTGATAAACAACCTGTGATTAATACTACTTTATTTTTTAATGACATTTCCTTTTAATTGGTTAGTTTTTTTGTCTTCATATTTCGCTGTGATAAAAACCAGAATTGCACTTTTTATCAAAATGAATTCTTTTCTTGAAAATAAATCCCTGAGAAATGGCAAATCTAAAAAAAATTAAAAAAAAAATTCAAACAACTGAAAGGTGATCGTTTTACAGTTCTATAAAATAACAAATTGAATTTTTTTGAGTTTCATACTGTAATTCAGTTGATGAAGAAAATGCACCTACATAAGTCTAAATTAGTTAAAATTTCATCTTTTATATTTACAGGTTGATTTGGTTTTAATAAAACATTGGTTTGAAAAGTAAAATGTTTTTTTAGTCTCATTGATTCCCATCTTGATTTTAATTCATCTGAAACTGGTATCATTTTTAATTGTGATTTATTTTCATTTCTATTTGAATATTGATTTGATAAATATTCTAATTCACTAAATTCAAAACGTTGGATTATAGTTTCATTTTCTTGAGTTTCTGTTTGTTTTTGTTGAGGAAAAACTAAATTATTAAAAATTTTTAAAATGTATCGTATTATTTTCAAAATCCATTCAATTAAAATTTTCATTTCTTCTTTGTGTCGTATTTGGAAAAAATAATTTAATTGGTTAAACTTTTTCAACTAAAAAAAAGATGAACAAAATTCAAAGTCAATTTTCATTTGTTATTTATGGAACAAAGTGGATAAATCCAAATACTTGTTGTATTTGTGGTGGTGGTGGACAAGGAATACCTAACGTAAAACAAATAGATTCAAAAAAAAAAGCGCGTTTTAATTTGTTCAATAGAAAACGAAAAAATAAATGTCATAGATGAAATTAAATTAGATGGTGAAATGGCAGTCCCTCTTCAAATTGATGTTAATGATGACTTTATTATTTTTACAACACTCGAAAAATTATATTTATTATCTTATGACAAAGAATTCAAGTAAATTGAAATCAATAAATTAATGAATAGAATGAAAATATTAGATCAAATAGATTTGATATCAAAAGCAGAAGAAAGATATTTAAAATGTATTTTGACAAAAAAAAACGAAATTTTCGTTTCTGATGATTCACCAAAAATATCAAAATACAACATTAAGAAAGATAAATTATCAATTGATAAAAAGATTACTGATTGTAAAAAATCAGTGAAATCATTAGATTTTAATGAAAAGAACGAAATTTTAGGATTTATTGAAGATGATTATAAGTTTAATATTTTTGATTTAAAGAATGAAAAATTGATATTTGAAAAAGAAATGAAAGAAAAAATTAAAGTTATAAAATTATCAAATGAATCAATTTTCATTTTAAAAACCAACTCAAAAGGACCTTCAAATTTATTAAAATTTAAAAAAGAAAAAAATGAATTTGAATTGAAAAATGAAATTGAAATATCAAAAAAGAGTTGTAATACAATGTCATTATTACAAAGAGGAGAATCTGAAAAATTTGAAGAATTTTTAGGATTTTCAATTCAAAATGGAATTACAATTTATAATGGAACAGAAATGAAAAAACAAGTATCGAATTTTAATTTACATTCATTTTCAATGACATGTTCTGATTTGATTGGTGAAAATGAAAATGAATTAAAAATTATATCTGGTTCATTGGATCAAACTGTTGTTGTTCATCAAGTAAATTTGAAGAGATCAATTTTTAATTTCAAAAATTTTGTTTTCTTTTTATCATTTTTAGTTTTAATTTTGGCTATTATTTTTTTTAGAATGAAATAAGACTTTTAGTGAATAAAAAATTTGATGTTTATTTTATTTTTTTTTTTGACCAATTATTTTCGAATTTGTTTTTATTGGTTAACAGGAACAAGTAATTTTTTTTTGAAGAGAAATGAAAAAGGTTCTATTTTCAAATAAAAGACTCTTTTTAAATCAAAACAAATATTCAAAATTATTCAAAGAAGGTGTTGATTTTATCAAACCAACAAACACAAAAGAAGATTTAGTTGAATTCACAAAAACTGAAAACTTTTTTAATGAAAACATTCCACATTATTTTCCAAATGCAAAATATGCTAATAAAGAAACACATTTAGATGGAAAAAAAATTGAAGAAATTTTAAAAGAAAAAGAAACAAAAATAAATAAAACAAAAGAATATGAAAAATTTGAAACTTTATATGAAAAATCAGAAGATACTGAAAAAGATTTTGATGAATTATATAGATTTCTTACAAATGAATCTCTTGAAACAAAATTAAGTTTTTTGAATTTTTTGAAGGAAATTGACAGAGAAGATATTGTTTTGAAAGTTGAAAGTTTATACATAAAAAGAATGATTTTTGAAGCAAATAAGAATATTGAAATAAAAAAAGACCATGTAAGCAAGAAAAATTAAATTAACGTTTTAAAAAAGTTAACAAAATTTTCAACAATTGAAGATGATGGATTTTTAAGAAGAAAAATAAATGAAAATGAAAGAAATGCTAAAAAAAAACTTAAAAAAGAAGAAGAAGAAGAGGATGAATTAATTAAATCAATGACACCATCAACAAGAGATTTATTCAAATTAGTACCAAACAAAAGATTTTCATCCATTGGTATTTCAAATGAAGGTGATTTTCAAGATAGAAATAGTAAATTAGATCCAAATGATAATATTTTTAAAATGGATCCAACAAATGATAATGAAAAATATTTTCAAGATTCATTGTTAAATGAGTTGAATGAATTAAAGAAATTATCATCAGCAGAAATTTCAAGAGAAGGCTACGGAGGACATCCAAATTTTGATAGAGCTATTGAAGGAGATGATTTTAGTGCATTTGATGATGGTCAAACTGAAGAACAAACAAATATGTATCCAAGTGATATGTATGATTTAAAAAGAGATGAATATGGTGAACATGCATCAAATTCACCAGGTGTTTGGTTAAAAAAGTTTGTTTTAAAATTTTGAATAATTTATCTTTATAGATTTGAAGAAACTATTTTGTTTAAAAAAAGAACTTCAATTAGATCAACAGAAGGTAGAAGAGAAAGTGAATGTTGTTTTGTTTTGATTGGTAGTCCATATGGATTTGTTGGTGTTGGTTTTGGTTTTGCTGCATCTGCTGTGCATGCTTTAGAAAAAGCAAGAAAAAAAGCATTTTTGAATATTCGTTCAGTTGAAGCTACCAATGGAACAATCATTCAAAAAAAAATAAAAAAAAAATATAAAAAATCAATTGTTGAAATGCAAAAAAGTACAAAAAGTGGTATTAGAGCACATCCAGTTTTAAAAAAAATGTGTGAAGTAAGTCTAAAGAATTTAACCAATTAAAATTGTAGTATTTACAAATGGATAAAATATCAATTAAATGTCATGGATCTAGAAATATTTTAACAGTTATTCCTGCATTTTATAAATGTTTAGATGAAATTGTCACACTTGAAGAATATGCAAATTCAAAAGGTTTAATTCCAATTTATGCAAATGAACAATATAAAAATTATTTGGAAAATGTTAAAAGAAATAAAACAAGATATGGATGGTATTAAAAAGTATTATTTCAATTTTTCATTTTTTTTCTGTTGTTGAACACTCAGAACATTTCCAAGTTTCTTTTGGTATTGTTTTCAAACCAACACAATCATAATGATATCCACGATCACATCTATCACATATTATTATCTTTTCTTCATTTTCATCATCATTACACAATTCACATAATTTACAACCTTCACATTTCCATTTTTTTCGAAATTCTTCAGGAATATGATTTAAATTTGGTTCATGGCAATACTATTGAAAATTAAGTTTTTTTTTTTGTTTTACTGTGTGCACAATTTTATAACAACTTGTACATTGCAACATATCTTTATCATTTTCTTCTTTACAAATTTTGCATTGTGGTGGTTTGGATCCTATTAAAATTAATGATTATTTTTGAATTTTTTACTTGGTCTTCCTCTATTTTTCTTTAATGCTGAATTATCAAAATATAATTTTTTAGTTGGTGTTTCTGATTTTATTTCTTTTTGTGGAGTGGTCGTCATTGACATTGGTGATATTGGTACTTTCATTTGTATAGTTGTAGAAGGTGATGATAGTATTGGTAAAAATGGGTTTTTAAATATTGGTGATTGTAAAGGTTGATTTGAACTTGTTGGAGTAGAAGAAGTTGATGAAGTTGAAGGAACAGTAACCTTTAAATCATCTCTTTTTCTCTTTTTTTTATTTTCTTTAGTAACAGGTAAATATGGTTGAAGTGTTTTTGTTGACATTGAGACTTTATGCTCAATAGTTGCTTTTCCAAATTCTTTTTCAAATTCAGGATTTTTGAAGGTATAAAGTTGATAAACGAACTTTGAGTTTTTTAAATGATTTTCTTTTGTTTCGTTTGACTCTAAAAAATTACAATGACAAATATTCTGATGAGTTATTGGACATGAAGTATGAAAAGTGTTTAGTATTGACATGATGCTGATTGGTTTATTTTTTATCCAACAGATTCTTTCTATTATTGCCTTCAAGCAAAAAAAACTTTGATTCTTTTAAATGGAACTTAACAATAGAAAAGGTCTGAATATTGTAAAACTAGTTCAAAAATATGCTCTACCTGCTTTTGTGATGGGTATGATTACTCTTGGATACTTATTTGCTATTTTTATTTTGAATTCAGCAATGTTTAGTACTTCTGGGATAATGTACTACTTAAATTTTCTTTTAATGACATGTGAATATTATTTGGTAATATCTACCTATTACAAAATTGGTATAAAAACACTTTAAAAAAAACTCATCTTATTTCAACAGTTTCTACATCACCAGGTTACTTTTTTTTGAAAAATTCACATTTTTAGGATACGTACCAAAAGATTGGTATTTGAAATATTCTATTAATTTATCTTTAAATATAGGTTGGGACAAATAAATGAAGAAGAAACTGAAACAATTTTAAATATTGAAAAAACACACACAGATGGTTCTTCAAGGTTTGAAAATGAAAATTTAAAAAATATAAAGAGTTTGTGATCAATGTAGTATGTTAAAACCACCAAGAGCACATCACAGTAACATGTTAAAAAAGTAAAAAAAAAAAACTTAAAACTTAATAATTAAAAAGATGTGTTTTAAGAATGGATCATTATTGGTACATTTAAATCATATTAATCATTTTAGTGTTTGGGTTTCAAATTGTGTTGGCTGTATGAACCACAAATACTTTTTTTTATTTTTATTTTATTTGATGTTTGTTGCGTTTCAATGGTATTTTTATGTTGGTATTTCATTTATTAAGTACTATTTATATCGTGATTCATTTTATATATTGACATTTTTCATGATTTTTTTTTTTTCAGTTTTTATATTTCCATTGACTATGGTCGTAACTTTATTTGTTGGATGGCAATTTTATTTAATTTATACAAATCAAACATCAGTTGAATATCATAAAAATAGTCTTTTAATGATAAAATTTAGAAGAGCAGGAAAAGTAAAAAAAAAAAAAAATTAATAAGACTTTCTGAAGATTAAAGAATTTAAAAATATTTATGATATAGGAATGTATGAGAATATTTGTCAAGTTTTAGGTTCCAATCCAAAATATTGGTTATTACCAACAAAACCAGAAATGGATGGATATCGTTACAAAACAATACCTTTGGAAGAAGTTAAACAATTTCAAAAAATTTGTGAAGAAATTTCAAATGTTAAACTACAACAAGTAATCTATCAAGGAGAGTCAGAAGATTAAATTCATTTTTCTTTTTATAATTCAATAATTTTAATAGGTTCAGCTTTGACATTTTTTTCTTTGAAATATTCACCTTCATAATCACCAACTAAACAGACATTATTTCCTCTGAGAAATAACTTTTAATTTTTTCTTCTTACCTTATAATGAATAATCCTAGTAATACTTGTTTAACACCTTCAATTGGCGAATAAACATTTTCTGTACACTTTTCTAAAATCATATTTGTTAATTGATCATAACCTTTTAATGTTCCAACACTTTAGAGTATTAATAAATGTTAAAGTTTCAAACTAATTCTTTCCATCACAAGTGATGACTGAAACTTGTTCTGAAGTAAAGTGTATTAATGATTTGTATTGGGTTTACTGTCAATATAATTTTCCATAGATTTTTAAAAAATGACGTTTTAGTTGAAGCAAACAACAAAATTATTGGAAAAAAAAAATGCTACAAATTGGTTGGATAATTTTTCTAACCAATCGTTTTTATCTTCAACAATGTCTGGTAAGAGGTTACTTTCTAAATAATTTTCAGAATTTATTGAGAAAGAAGCTCATTTAAGTGAAGATGAAGAAATAGAAAAAACAAAAAATAAAAATGAAGATGACGACGAAGATTCAGAAAATGATGATAATGTGGAAGATAAATTTGACTATAATGATGGGTTTTTAGTTGATGATGAAGAAGATGATGTAGATTCAAAAAAACATGGGAGAGATGATGATGATGAAGTTGAAAAAAAAAAACCAAAAAAATTAAGAAGGCTTACAAAAAAAAGTGAAGAAGCACCAAAAGTAATTGTTCAAGAAATAGTACAAAAAGAAAAAAGTTATGGTCTTGATTTTCTTGATGAAGAAGATGAAGACGAAGAGGAAGAACCAAAAAGAAGAAAAGACGATTTTATAGTTGGTGAAATCGTTGATGACGAACAAGTTGAACAAGACGAAAAAATGGGTGATGCTATGAGTGTTTTTGGTAATTATGATTTCTCAGAATTTGTAAAAAAAAAAAAAAAATTAAAAAAAAATAAAGTTCGATGAAGAAGAAGGTGAAATTGAAGACGAAGAAGAAATTGAAAATGAAGATAAATTTAAAAAATTAAAAGAACATTTTGAACCTGAAGTACTTGCATCAAGTTTTATGACTGATTTTGATGAAAAAATAAAAAAAACTGATAAACCAGAAAGATTTCAATTAAGACAACCATCAAGAGGTAAAGTTACAGATGATGATATTGAAATTGAATCATATTGGATATTTGATCAAAGTTTTAGTAAAAAAATAGAAGACATTGCGAAAAAAGAAATTGAAGAATTAGGAGGAAGTATTTATGGTACACAAGAAGAAGGAACATTTTATGAAACATTTGAAGAAAAAAAAGAACAATGTATTTCAGCAATCAAAGAAGTTTTAAAATTAATTTTAATTGAATTTTGTGATATTCCATTTATTTCAAATTATAGAAAAGAAACATTTGAACATATATTAACCAATGATATTGATTTATGGAAGATTTCTGATTTAGATGATGAATGGGAACAATTAAATAAAAAAAAACAAGAATTAACAACATTATATAATCAAACAGATGGAATTGATTTATTATATATTGATATGTTAAAAAATGCAAAAACAAAAATTGAAATTAATGATTTATCAGATCATTATAAAAAATTTTTTGGTTCAAAAAAAATGTCAAAAAAATTACCTGAAAATCAAAAAAAATATTCAATTTTCAAAAAATTAAAAATTGGTGAATTCGTAAAATTATTTGGATTAACATCAACTCAATTTGCTGGTAATTAATCCTATTGGATCTTTTAATATTATTTTTAGATAATTTAGAATCATTATATCAAAAGAATCAAGTTAAAGATTATTCAAAAGAACCTTTAATTGCAGCATTTGATTTTATTACATCTGATTTTAAAACAGAAGAATTAATTTTAAAAGCATCAAGACATATTTATGCATATGAAATATCAAATGAACCAATTATAAAAAGAAAAATAAGAAATGTTTTTGAAATGAATTCATTAATTACAACAATTCCAACAAAAAAAGGTACAACATGTACTATAAAAGAATATAAAAATATTTTAGCAATTCAAAATATACCAATTACAGATTTTAAAAAATCAAATGATTCTTTAAAAGATTTTCTATATATCATTAAAGCAGAGAGAGATGGATTTTTAAAATTATCAATTTCAATTGATGATTCATTAATTGATCAAACATTAGATATTCAATCAACATTTTTTAGTTCAAATTTTGATAATGATGTTTGTAAACTTTGGAATGAACAAAGAGAATTAGTAATTCAAGAAGTTAAACAAATTTTAAAAAAACCAATGGAACAATATATTAAAACATTATATTTAAAAGAATCAAAAAAAATTATTGAATTTGAAGTTTCAAAAAATATGAAGAATTTATTGAATGTTGGTCCTTATCAAAAAAAAAAAAATTCTTATTATTCAATTAATGATCAATCTACAAGTGATTTTGAAGAATATGAACCATATACAGTTTTATCATGTTGTAAAGGAAATGAATCTGAAAAATCATGTTTTAGTTTTTTAAATGAAAATGGTAAATTTATTGATAAATTAGAATGGGAATATTCAAATAGAATTGAAAAAAAGAAAAAGGATCAATTCTTTTATTTAAAGAAATTTATTGAAAAATATAAACCAGATTATATTGTTGTTGGTACTGGAAATGGTTTTGAAGATAAAAAATTTTATGAAGATATACTTTATATTTATAGAACATCCAATCAAATTGAAGATATTGATGAAAATCCAGAAGACAAAATATTTTTCGTTTCTTCAGAAATTTCAAAAATATATGAACATTCTTCATTTTCAAATCAAGATTTTCCAAGTTTTAATAATACAATTAAAAGATCAATTTCTATTGGAAGAAAATTTCAAAATCCAATTGGAGAAATATCAAGATTATTTAATTTTGAAAAAGATATTTTATATTTAAAATTGAATTTCTTACAAGATTTATTATCCAAAGATGAATTATTAAAAACTATTGAAAGAGAATTTATAAGATCTATTTCTAAAATTGGAATTGATATTAATCAATCAATTTCATATGATCATTTAAATTCAATGATTCAATTCTTATCAGGATTAGGTCCAAGAAAAGCAAAAGATTTTATTGAAAATTTAAAAAATTATGAATCTTCATTCTTAGAAGAAAGAGAAAAATTATTAAAAGATGATTTATTAACTGAAAATATTTATAAAAATGTTGCTGGATTTTTAAAGATTAATTATGATTCTCAAGAAGTAATATTAGATTCAACAAGAATTCATCCAGAATCTTATACATTAGCATTAAAAATAGCAACAGATGCATTAGATGATGAACAAGAAGAAGAAGAAGAAGAAGAAGATAATATTTTAGTTCAAAAAATTATGAAGAATTCAAATTTATTAGATGATTTAGATTTAGATGCATATGCAGAAGAATTAGCATCACGTAATTTAGGAAAGAAATCAATTACATTAAAAGATATTAAAAAAGAATTAAAATATCCATTTAAAGATGATTCAAGAATACCATTTAAAAAATATTCATCTATTGAATTATTTTATCATTTAACAGGAGAAACAAAAGAAACATTTTTTGAAGATTTAATAATTACAGTTGTTGTAAAAAAAATAACAAGAGATTTTGTAATTTGTGAATTAGAAAATGGATGTGAAGGTAGAATATTATTAAATTCAATGTCTGATGATTATGATGAACCAAATCCATTTGATTTATTTCAAATTGGATTAAATGTTGAATGTGTTATTGAAAGAATAAATTTTGATAATCTATTAGTTGAATTAAATTCAAAAGAATCAATTATTAGAGAGAAAATGGAACAAGAATTTAATTTTAAACATAAAAGAAGAAATGGATTTGATGATGATTCAAATTATAATAGAAAAAGAATTAAAAGAAATGTTAATCATCCTTTATTTAAAAATTTTGATTTTGAAGAATCAAAAAATTATTTAAAAACACATTCTATTGGTGATTTAATCATTAGACCTTCTTCAAAAGGTTTTGATCATTTAACAATCACTTATAAATTTTTTGAAAATGTTTATGTTAATTTAGATATTTTAGAAAAAAATAAAAAAGATCCATTTTCATTAGGTGAAAAATTAATCATTGAAAATCAAGAATTTGATGATTTAGATGAAATTATTGCAAGATATATTGAACCAATCATTGATCATATTAAAAATTTATTAAATCATCAAAAATTTATTAACAAATCAGAAGATGAAATTAAGAAATCATTAATAAAACAAAAACAAATTAATTCTCAAATTATACCATATGCAGTTGGAATTGATCATAAAAGATCTGGAAGATTTAACATTTATTATGTTCCAGGTTTAAAAAGAGTTAAATTAGAACATATTGGTGTAAATCCAGATGGTTTTTCTTTTTTGAAAAGAAATTTTTCATCACCAAATAAATTGTTTAATGCTTTTAAAAAGTCATATAAAGAATTGGCTTCATTGAAATATTCAAGAAATGAAGAAGATGAAGAAGATTCTTATGATAGAAGAAGAAAAAGTTCACCTGAAAATTTTGGTCAGTGGTAAAAAAACAAAATAAAAATCCATTTTTTTTTTCAATATACTCAATATTCTGAAAATAGTTGGAACATTTCTTAAACTTGAATTCTGACAGATTAATTTCACAGTCAGACAAATCATCGTTTTAGTCCAGAAATGACAATTAGAGTGCGAAACAAATCTCTGAGCAATTTTTGGATAATTGCAAATGGATTGATTAGTCAAAGGCTTTTTTCAATTGACAGAAAACTATTTTGGAATGCCAAGATTATTGATTTATTTGGGTTTTTGTCTTTTTTGTCTTTTTTGGTTCTCTTGGTTCAATAACAAGACTCTTTTGATATAATTCTTCATCACTTTTTAATCCATTAAAACTTTTTAAATATTCAACTAAACTAGGTACATCATGAAAATAATACTTGGTATTTTGATAAGTTTGAATTTCTCTGATAACTTTTGCGAACTAATAAAAATGAATTACAATGATTCAAAAATTTACTTGTAAACATTTCACAAAGTTAATTTTACCATTTTGATATTTTGGGTGTCCATCTTGAATGAATGTTAAGTCAGTTAAATAGACACCAACATAAGGAATACATGGTGGTTTAACACTAATAAGTCTTGATCTCATATTTGAAAATGCTCCTGATGGTGATGTTTGTTGATGGAGATATTGAAATTTCTTTTTTGATTCTTCTGAAATTCCTTCAAATGTTTTTTTTAATCTAAAAATAGAAGATGAATTTAAAGCAGAAAAAACAGAAAATAAACCATTAAAATTATTTAAATTCCATAATTTATCTGAAATATCAATGAATTTTTCAACAATTAAAATTCTTTGTTTTAAGTTATCAGTGTCAACAATTTGATTTGAAATCCAACTTGAAAGTTGATTAAAGTGTTGAATCATTGAATTAATATTTGTTTCTGGATTATTCCAATTTTGATTTAAACATTCTTTTGGTTCAATTGATTGAAATATATCAAAATTGATTTTTGTAATTTGACGTGCAATTTCAATAGAAGGCCAATTTAAAACAGAATTTGAAAATAAATTCTTTTTACCAAAAAATTGATATTTTGGTTTTTCAATTGGAGGATATAAATTTGATATTGATGATTTTGATTCAATTGACGAATCAAATTTTAATTTTGCTTTTTCCAATGAATTGATTAATATTTTTTTATGAGCAATTCCACCTTTAATCTTTTCAATTGAATAAAGAAATTCATCAAATTTAATTTTCATTTTTTCATCAAAATCAAAAACATAAAAATTTTCAATCCAAAATTTTAGAGTTTGTGTAACTCTTAATCTTATTTTATCCAATTTTTCAAATTTGAATTTCAAAAAATCATCATTTGAGTTACAAAATAAAGGTGGTGGAATATTATATCTTTCAATTAATAAATCAAAGAAATATTCACAATCTGTGAAAGATCTAAAAGTAATAATAAAAGTATGTAAGAAATGTTGATCAAAATATGAATGTGAAGTTAAATTTTCAACAAGTTTTTCTAAAGTTGCTGATTCAATTGTATTGTCTTTTGACCATGTGATTGAATCAAATACTTCTTCTTTGATTTTGATTTGTTCAATTGGAATATAATAAAAATCTTGTGGTGAAATATTTTCAGTTGATTTTTTAATTTTTTTTTGAATTTCTAATGATGGATATTTCAATGGATTTCTTTTGGAAACTATTTAAAAATGAGAAAGTTAAATGTGTGTTTTGTTTTTACGTATTGAATAATATTGATTTTTGAGAGATGAGTTTGAATTTATTTTGAATTTTGGATACTCTAAATATTGTTTTTCAACAAATGGTTTCCAAAAGTCATCTTTTTCTGAAACTGTTCTAAAAGTTTTGTTGATACTTCCATAGGTGATTAAATCTTTTGCTTGGAATTCTGTTGCTGAAAAAATATTTTCAACAACTTCTTCTGTGCTAAAAGTATCTTGTTGTTCATATTCTGAATCATAAAGATCGAAAATATTTTCCGGGATTTCTGAGTCTTGAACTACAAGTGACATTTCTATTGGTGTTAATTGGAACTCATTTGTGATTTTTTCTTGAGTTTGATTTGTTTGAGTGAAAGAAAATACGGTTGCAAGTTTTTGTTTAAACATCTCCGAGTTTTTAATTGGGAACTTAAATTTAAAAATAACTACCAATCATTTTATAGCAAAAGAAAAAACAAGAATAGATAAAGTTCATGTTGAAGTTCTTTAACCAACAAAAATCAACCTGGAAATGAACAAAAGATACAAACCAGTGAGAAATCAGTTCATTTCTTGAGGAAGAATATATCCAATTTGATCACCAACTTTTAATTACATGTTCTCCATGTATTCAAGAGTGTACTCAGGTGTATATTCTTCTAAGATCACGCCATTCAATATTTACTTTTCTAAGACTTCAAAACTTTTTATTTTGATAAGGTTTCTTTCTTTATTCACTTTTTATTTGGTTAATTTCGTTTTGATTGGAGAAATTATCCGAACTTAAATAAACTACAATTGTTTTCAACTATTTCTGAAAGGAAAATTGAATTGTCTTTATCTTTATTGATCAAATAATTCTAAACCAATCACATCGATTCTAACATGAACAACAGTTTGAATGAACAAAATCAAAATTTTATTTTGTTTGGTTTAAATGAACTCACCATCAACTTTATTAAACTATTGTCAAAAAAAGAAGAAAAAGAAATTTTATCAAAAATATTTATAGTTGACAATGAAGATGTGTTGTATGAAAAATATAAAAAAGATTTAAATTCAACAAACTCAACCATTTTTATCAAAGATTTTAAAGAAATGTTTGAAAAAATTAAAAACTTAAAAACTATTTTAAATTTTAAATATTTGAAAAAAGAAGAAAAAGTAAAATTAATGCAGCATTGTTTAAATTTTGAAATTAATTTTATTGATACAAATAATGAAGAAAATTTAGATTTTATTTTACAAGATGAGTCATTGAATGTAAAATTAAAAGCGAAAAATATTTTTTTCATTTTTGGAGTTGATTCGAATTTAATTTTATTTAATTTAGTTTCTCGATTTTTAAATGAAAAATTCAATGGAAATTTAAAAGATATCGAATTTTATCATAACTCAAATGATGGTTTTTTTAAAATTTTAAATTCTATTCAAAATAGTGAGGGTGAATTAATGAAAATTACAAATGAAAAACAAACAAAGATATCTTGTTTAAATAATATCAAAAAATTAAATTTAAATTTAAAAGATTTTAAAAATAATTTTGTTGAAGAAGAATTTGAAGAAATTTCATTTGACGAAAATTCTCAATTTTTTAGAGGAAATTTAATTCCAATATTATCCAATGAAATATCAACTTGTTACAATGAAACAAAAATTAAAAATATATCAAGTTATGTTTTGAGAGAAGAATACGTAACACAATGGTTTTCTTTTATCAATTCAATTTTGTTTTTCTATTTAAAGTTTTTGGTTTATTTCATTTTTAAAATACCATTTTTCAATTACTTTTTCAATAAGATGAAATATTATGTATTCAAATTTAATAACAGAAGAACTTTAATTTCTTTTTTTGTCAGGTTCAAAACGAAAAAGAATTTTGAAGGAATTCTAAAAGTGGAATCAAAAGAAAATGAGATTGATCAAACATGTTCATTTTTATTGGATTTATTAAAAAATAAGAGATTAAATTTGATCAATGGCATTGAATCATATTCAAATTTAACAAAAAATGAAAATTCTGAAATCTTGAAAAGTTGTGCTAAATTATCATTTGCTTTTGATCAAGATTTGAAATTTGATTTTTTGAATGAAAAATTCAATCTTTTAAAAAATGAAAATGAAAATTTGAAGGAAGATGTAAAGAATTTGAAAAATGAAATGAACAATTCAATGAAGAATCAAACAGAAATGAAAAATGAAATTGATAGATTGATCATTCAATTGAAGAATCAAAAAGAATCAATAATAGAAAAGGAAGAAACAAATGCTGAAAAGGATGTTCCAGATATCAAAAATGTAGAACCGATCTCTAATGAAAATAAAATCAAAGAAGAGGACTCAAATGATGATGAAGAGGAAGAAGATATCAAAGAGGAAGAGGAAGATGATGAAAGTGAAGTTGATGATGATGAAGAAGAAGAAGAAGATACTATCAATGAAAAAGATGAAAAAGATTCAAAAAATGAGAAAATTATAAATAGATCTACAACTATTCAAGAGGAAGAAAATAAAGGAGAAAAATTAGAAAATTTTCAAAATTTAATTGTGGCAACAGCAAAAGAACATTTAGAAATGGAAAAAGAACAAGAAAATATTGCAAGAAAAGTGTCTCCATTTTTTGCAATATCTATTTTAGTTGTAGTTTTATCATTTGGTGTCTTTTACTCTTTAAAATTTTATAACTCATTCAAGAATAAACAATGATCATTTTATTTAAAATAATGTCTATGAGCAACAGTGCAGGCTCTTTCAATGATTCCCATTGACATACTGAACATTTCACCAGTTTTATCAAATTCATTTGTTTCTAAGTATCCCTTCCAAAAGCAAGCAAGAAAAATGGAACAATGTAATTCATATAAAATACATGTCTTGTAGTACTCTTTGATGGTTTTAAATTCTATTTTGTTTTCCAATGAATCATTCAATTGTTTGAGGTAATGTTCTAATATTATATTTTCATTTGATCTTAAATCATCAATTGACATTGAATGTATGGTTATACGAGCAATATCCATCAAACCACATCCAAATGTAACACATTGCCAATCAACTATTGATACATTATCTTCTTTATCAAAAATCAAATTGTCAGATCTCAAATCACCATGAAGAATGGTTTTCGGGAATTTCTCTGATATTAAAGTAAAGAAGTTTGAAATCATTCCTTTGATATCTAACGTGTTTAAATCTTCAATAATTTCTTTAATGTTCGAATTTTCATATTCTGTATTTTTGAAATCAATGTTCAATATCCAATCATAAAGTACTTTCCAATTCAATTCTTCAAAATCGGTCAATTTCTTTAAATTTTGTTCACTATATTGACTCCATGTTTCAATTTTATTCTTTTTAGAATATGATTCAAACTCTTGTAGTCCAAAACAACAATGAAAACAAAATGAGAAAACGGATGGTATCCAATTCAATTTCAATTCACTCATAAAAGAGTCTTGATTTCCTACAGTAATCCCAATACTAGTTTTTTCATTCTCTTCAAATTCATGCCAATACTTTGAATGTAATTCACCAATCTTTTCAATTGTTTTGAACATTTGTTGCAAATTCATTGATTCTTTGACTTGATTTAAAACTCTTCCATCATTTTTCAAAAATCCATTTTCCATGATAATGATAAAAGTATCATTTTCTAGTTTTGAATAAAAAACTTTTAACAAGTTTTTATTGTAATATTTATACCATAATAACTCCCTTTCATAATGTCCACCCAATGACATATCAAACCAAGATAATTTTGGAGAACTGAGATACTTAACAACAACTGACTTTGGTGATAATTTTTTTGGATCTAAAGGTTCTTTGTAGTTTAATCCCACAATCCTCACAAAACTCATTCCTCCTTCGGTGCTTGGTGGCTTTATTTTCACATCAGTGATTGTGTTGAATCCTTCAAGCGTTTCATTGAGATAATCAACAGATATTTCTTCGTCTATTTTTGGTATTGTTTGTTTTTTTCTCATTTTCCAAATTGACAAATTGGACCAATAAAACAACAATGTTTATTTTCTTTTTGAAACGAAAAAAATTTAGTTTTATGAAAAAGAAAGTTTTTTTCGTTTCAAAAAAATTAATCAAAACCAAACCCAACAGATATTGAGACAACCTTCCGAACTGAACAAAAAACAACCCAACCAAACTCCAAGAACAAAAAACAACCCAACAACATCAAAATTTTCACCAGCAAAAAAATAGGCAAAACCAAATCAAGATGCGCTTTTTAACAACTCGTCATATTCAAAAGAAACTTCGTATTTATTACTGATCTCCTGCTTAGTATCTATCTCTTCTATAATCATCACGATCACGTGATCTATAATCATCACGATAATCACGAGATGATCTATAATCATCACGTCTATCTCTATCATAACCTCCTCTTCTATCTCTGTCATAACCTCCTCTTCTATCTCTATCATAACCTCCACGTCTATCTCTGTCATATCCACCACGTCTATCTTGTTTCTTTCTTGAACCAATTTCAACTCTGATTTCTCTTTTATCTAATTCTGTTCTGTTTAATTTAGTTGCTAAAAAGTTTAGTTTTAATATGTATTGCTTACCAGCTTCTTGAGATTCTTTATTTTCATATGTAACGAAAGCAAATCCTTTTGATCTTCCACTTTCATTTAAAGGCATGTATACTTTAGTAACTTTTCCAAATTTTTCAAATGTTGATTGTAAAGTATCTTCAGTAGTATCAAAGCTAAGGTTACCAACAAAAATTGATAAATTGTCACCTTTATCTGAAGCCATATTGACTCTTAAAGCTTGATCCATGTGTACAACTTCATTTTCTTTTAAAGCATCTTGAGCTTCAGTTGGTTTTTCAAATTGAATAAAAGCACATCCTTTGTGATAACGTCTTTCACGATCTCTATATAAGAATCTAATATCTTCTACGTTTCCGTATTGTTTGAAGATTTTTCTGAGTTTATCTTCATCACATTCATCTGATAATTTTCCAACAAAAATTGTTCTTTTATCTTTTTCTTCTTTACTTTCGTCATTTTCATCATAACCTCTTCTTTTTCCTGAATAACTATCGCTGTCATCCTTTTCATATTTTCTATCTCTTTCTTCTGATCTTCTTTCTTCATCAGAGTAATCATCATCTCTTCTTTGTCTTTTGCTCATTTTTGTTTGTTGCGATTTGTTTGAAAGCACAAAGAAATTGATTGGTTAAATAAATCTTCTAGTTAGTTGACCAATGGAATGATTGACAAATTCACACAACGGAAAAAAATAAAATTGTTTCTCAATCGAATAAATTTGAATTTTTAAACTGATTTTTATTTTATTTTTTTTTTGCAGTCTTTGATTGGAGGCCATCCTTTTTAAGAAACATGAAGCTACAAATAAGTGGTGCAGATCCAGTAACACAAAGTGTTGCCTATATGATGCTAACACCACTGGCGATTGGATTAGAGGCAAAGGAGTTGTATATAAAATACACTCTTGCTGGATATTTCTCAAAAAGAAAAAGAAAAAAATTACATAATCAAAAAGAAGAAGAGTTTTTGAGTAAAAAACAAAATCTTTTAGATTTTTTAAATGAAAATCAGAAAGAAGAAACCATTGAAAAGGAATACTTTGAAAAATTGAAAGATCTTTCTTTTGATTCTCAAATCTCAAACGAAAAAAAAGAAATCCTCCATTTAAATTATGCAACAGAGAATATTGAACTTGAAAATTTTCAAAAAGCTCTTTTACACTGCGAAGAAATTTTAAAAATTTCACCGAAAAACTATTTTTCACATTTTTTACTTTCAAATATTTACAACAAATTAGGACTTGCTCAAGAATCAATTAATCATTCTAAAAAGTCAATATTTTATTATAATGAAGTAATTTCTTCAGAAGTTAGTTCTGCAATCAACGAAAAAATGGAAAAAGATGCTAATTCACCTCCAAAGAAACCAGGATTCATTAAAAGACGACTAAAAAGATATAAAAGAGAAGAAGATGATGAAACCATAAAAGAAGAGAAAAAATTAGGTTTTTTTAAAAAGAGATTAAAAAAGTACCGACAACAAGACGAAGAAGGATCAAATTCTCCAATCAAAGAAGATATTTGTGAACCAATAAGATTTCTACTAGAAGAAGATTTAATTTTGTATCATATTTCAAATTTATTGACATTTGAGTATTATGTTGATCTTTTAGATTTCATGGATGAAATGTCAGATCATTTTGAAAAAGGATTTAAATCATTCACATGTGGAACATGTTACTATAATTTATCTGAGATAACAAATGCTATTTTTTGTTATAAATCATCATTTGAAGAACATTATCAACAAGAAAAATCAATTGAAATGATAATTATGTGCTATAGGAGATTAGGAAATTTTGAGAAAGCAAAATTTTTTCAAGATAAATATCCAAACTTAAAAGTACCTGAATGTCACATTTCATTATTACCAACAGATGAATTTAATCATATATTTCAATTTATGGATGTTTCTTCTTTGATAAATTTATCATCGACATCAAAAAATTATCGAAAGGCAATTTGTGAATCTAAACAAGTAAAAGGAGAAATAACAATCAGTTCAGCAAATTTAGAGAAATTACATCATTATTATCTAGAATTCATTTATACTGGAATTAATGGAAACAAAAATTTAAATTATATTCTTTTCATTGAATTTCTGACAGAATTGATCTTTCAATGTCCACTTAAATATATGCCAATTTCATTACCAAAATTTCCATCAACATTACACATGATATTATCAGAAGGATATGAATGGTTATATCTGATTCATGATTCTTTCAATAACAAAGATTTTATCGTTGATTATCGATTTCAAGTGATAAAAAAGAAAGATTTGATTTTATTTTTTTTAGATAACAACACAATTAAATCAGAAGTTGAAAATAAATAATATATATTTTTAAATATTCATTATGAATGGACTTCCAGTAATATGTTGACCAAAATTCATAATTGAAATTATATGTTCTCCTTCTTCCATTGGATCAAAATATACTCTATGAATATTATTATCTAAAATCAATTTAGAAAAACACATTTTTCTTGATGATATCATTGTAATATTATCATTTGTTAATTTAATATCAACATATCTTGAAACCAAATAAGGTGAAATATCTTTTGTAATTATAACATTCAATGGTGAATTTGAAATTGGTGTTCCCATTAATTTTACTTCAATTGAATGTGGACCAACATTTGAAAATGAATGTTCAATTAAATATTTTCCATTGTTTAAATCTTTAACTTTTACAAGTTTTTTTTCATTTTCAAATGTTATGATAGCAGTTACATCATCATTTCCAGATGTAATAGCTTCACCATTTTTATTGTATAAAGAAACTTCAAAAATAGATTTTTCAAATAAGTTACATTTTGATGGACCTTCAATCTTTGATTTTGAAGCATCAGGTGGATTATCATGAACATGAAAATATTCTGGTTTTTCACCTCTTTTTAATTGATGTAAACCAATTGAATCAGGGGTATACAAATTATATGGTTTTTCATCTTTCTTTATATCTAAATGAATCATTTCACCTTGTACATCAATAATTTTAAGATCATCTTCACCACTTTTATAAATTTTACCTGGAATTCCTTTATAAAATTTCATAAGAGGTGGTACAGTTGGTTTAAGTAAAACCTTTAAATTCTTTACCCAATCTAAATCTCTAAAACCTTCCATAATATTACCATCTGAATCTTTAATTGCAAATAATAAATCTTCAAGTTTTAAATCTTGTAAACCAACACCTGATACTTCAAGAAATATTTGTTGTTTATCAGAATCCATTAATGAATCTAAATCAAATGGATTTTCATCACTTTGAAATGCACCTCTTCTTTTTCTTTTTGGTTTCTTTTTTTCTTCTTCTTTTGATTCTTCAACAGATTTTACAATAATTTTCTTTTTTAATAATTCAACCATTGTATGTCTTCTCTTTTTATTTTCTGGTGATAAATCTTGTTCTTCTGAATCCATTAACCATAATAATTCTTCTTCTTCAATTTTTGATAATAAAGATGATTTTGCACCTAACATTTTTAATTCATCATCATCAAAATCTCTTTTTTTTAATTTTGTTGTCATTATATCATGTAATTTCTTTTTTTTTTTCTTTTGATCATCTGTTAATTTATCATAATCTTCTTGCATTATCATTATTAATTCATCTGCATCTAATCCAATATCAGGTTTAACACCCCTTAATAATTTTAAGTCTTCTAAAGATAAATCTCTTGTTTTAATTTTTCTTTTCATCATATCAATTAATTTCTTTTTTTGATTTTTTTGTTCTTGTGAAAAATCACTTCCATCTGAATTTAATAACCAATCAAATTCAGAATCATTTAAACCTTCATTATCATTTGAAATACCAAGAAATATTAATTCATCTTTATCAAAATCTCTTTTTTTTAATTTATTTTTCATCATTTCATTTAATCTTTTTTTTTTAATTTTATCTTCTTCTGATAATTCAATTTCATCTGAATCAAGTATCCAATCCAATTCATCTGAATCTAATCTAAATGATCCTCTCTTTTTAATTCCCAATAATTTCAATTCATCATCATCTAAATCTCTTTTTTTTAATTTATTTTTCATTATATCAACTAATTTCTTCTTTTTTGATCTTTCTGTATCATTTAATAAATCATCATCACTTTCTAATAACCAATCTAATTCAATAGATTCTAATTTAAGTGCATTTCTATCTTTAATTCCTAATAATTGTAAATCTTCATCATCAAATTCTCTTTTTTTTATTTTATTTTTCATAATATCTGTTAATCTTTTCTTCTTTAATTTTTCAGTTTCAACTAAATTTTCTTCTGAACTATCCATTAACCAATCTAATTCATCAGAATCTAATCTAAATGTTGTTTTCTTTTTAACACCAAGTAAATTTAAATCATCATCATCATCTGTTGATCTATTTTTAATCTTCTTTTTCATAACATCAACTAATTTCTTTTTTTGTTTTTTTTGAATATTATCCATTTCATCTTCATTTGTTTCAATTAACCAATCTAATTCTTCATGTGTTAAATTGGATTTTCTTGATCCTTCAACTTTTAATTCTTCCAAATCATCATCATTTAATCCTCTTTTTTTAAGTTTTCTTTTAATAGTATCATTTAATTTCTTTTTAGTTTTCTTTTCATCTTCTGTTAATTTATCTTCTGGTGCTTCTAATATCCAATCAATTTCATCTGAATCTAATTGAAATGTTGATTTTTTATTCACTCCCAAGAATTCTAATTCATCTTCTTGTAAATCTTTTGTTTTCATTTTTCTTTTTCCTAAATCAATTAATTTCTTTTTTTTCATTTTTTGATCATCATTTAATGTATTTTCATCTGATGTAACTAAAAATTCTAATTCATCATCATCCATATCACCTCCAAGTAATTCTAAATCTTCTTCATTTAATTCATTTGGTTTTAATTTCTTTGTCATTAATTCAGTTAATTTTCTCTTTTTTGAAATATCTTTTTCTGTTAAATTATCATCTTCTGAATCAATTAACCAATCTAATTCAGATGAATCCATTAAAAATGTTGTTCTTCTTTTAATTCCCATCATTGTTAATTCATCATCTTGATCTAAATTTCTACCTTTCATTTTATTTTTAAGAACATCAACTAATATTTTCTTTTTCTTTTTTTCTTCATCTGATAATGTATTATCTTCAGAATCAAGTAACCAATCAAGTTGATCTTGTTCAACAATGAATCCTGATTTCTTTGTTACTCCTAATAATTCTAATTCATCATCATTAAATTCTCTTGTTTTAATCTTTCTTTTCATGATATCTGTTAATTTCTTTTTTTTGATTTTATCATTTTGTGTCATTGAATCATCTGTTGCTTCAAGAAGCCAATCAAGTTCATCTGAATCTAATTTAAATGCTGATTTCTTTTTAACAGCCAACACTTTTAAATGTTAAAAATTACTTTTATCTTACTTGTTAATTCTTCTTCTTCATCATAATTACGACTCTTTATTTTTCTTTTCACTCCATCAACTAATTTCTTTTTTTTCTTTTTTTCATCAACAGATAATTGTTGTTCATCTGCACCAAGTAACCAATCCAATTCAGATTCTTCCATTCTAAAACTTGATTTTTTTGTTACACCTAACAATTTCAAATCTTCATCATCATCATCTAAACCTCTTTCTTTGATTTTTCTTTTCATAACATCAACTAATTTCTTTTTTTTCTTTTTTTCTTCTTTTGATAAATTATCATCATTTGCATCCAAAAGCCTAATTTGAGAATAAATGTTAAATATTTAAAATTTAAGATACCAATCTAATTCTTGAGCTTCCATAATAAAACTTGATCTTTTTGATGAACCTAATAATTGTAAATCATCATCATCATCATCAAGTCTACTTTTAATTTTTCTTCTCATTCCATCCACTAATTTTTTCTTTTTCTTTTTTTCATCAACAGATAATGAAGATTCATCTGCTTCTAAAAGCCTTTAAAGAAATGATTTAATTAAATTAAAATCAAACCAATCCAATTCAGAATCTTCCATTCTAAAACTTGATTTTCTTGTTACACCTAATAATGTAAGTTCATCATCATCATCATCAAATCCTCTTCCTTTAATTTTTCTTTTCATTCCATCAACTAATTTTTTCTTCTTTTTCTTTTCATTTTTTGTTAAAGATGAATCATCAGTCTCAAGAAGCCAATCTAATTCTTCAGCTTCCATTTTAAAACTTGATCTTGATTTAACTCCCAACATTTCAAGTTCATCATCATCATCAATTTTTCTTCCTTTAACTTTTCTTTTCATTCCATCAACTAATTTTTTCTTTTTCTTTTTTTCTTCAACTGTTAATTTACTTTCATCACTATCAAGAAGCCAATCTAACTCTTCAGTATCCATTTTAAAACTTGATCTTTTTGTTACACCTAACATGGCTAACTCATCATCATCATCATCAAATCCTCTTCCTTTGATTTTTCTTTTCATTCCATCAATTAATCTTTTTTTCTTTTTTTTTTCTGGAACAGTTAAAGTTGATTCATCTGCATCTAATAACCAATCTAAAATATATTTTAATGAAAAAATAAACAAAACCAATTTCTTCTGTTTCCATTATAAAACTTGATCTTCTTTTTCCTTCAAGTAATTCAAGATCATCTGCATCATCTTCACCACCTCTTCTTTTTATTTTTTTTTTATTCATGTCAAGTAACTTCTTTTTCTTTTTTGTTTCACCATTTGCCAACCAGTCCAATTGTTCAAAATCTTCTATAACATTTCCATTTGCGTCTTTTAATTTGAATGTTAGAAATCCTTCATCTTCTTTTAATGATTTTCTTCCCATGTCAAGTAAACGAGGTTTTGAATTAACTTCTAAATCCTTTTCAAATGTTAAAGAACGATCAATATTAAATATATCAACAGAATAAGATCCTTTTCTTTCTGGCATAAAAATTGCAGAATAAGTTCCATCTTTTGTTTTGTTATTTTTGTTTTATTTTTACCATGATTATCAATTATTGATGCAACAACAGGTTGTGATCCATATTTTATTATAACATTAAAGTTTTCTCCACCTGAAGTAATTTTATTATAATCTTTATCAACAAGTTGAATTGAAACAATTGTATCTGTAGCTATGAATGGTTTTTCAGTTGATAATTCAGGTGCTTCAATACAAGCAAATGGTTTTGATTGAATTTTAACATAAAAACCTTCTTCTGAAATTAATTGTTCATTCATTGAAATAAATAAACGATATTTTCCAACTTGTTTTGGATTAAAAGTAATATCATAAACACCATTATTATTATCTTTTAAAATTGTTTGATGTGGTGATGGTGTATTAATCTTACATGAAATTTTATCACCTCCAAAATTCAAATGATTTCCAAATTTATCAACAGCTTGTACATGAACAGTACAATCATGTCCAACAAAATTTAAACTATTTGGTTCAAGTGGATATCCATAAACTTCACATTGATCAGCAACTTTAAAATGAGTATTATTTTATAATTTTTTTCTCTTACCTAAAGATGGTTGAATATAAATATCAAATGGTTTATCAGCAATTGGTTTATCATTTAAATTTATAGTTAATTCATGATTACCAGGTTCATTAGGTGTATATTTTGCGAGATGTGAACCATCATCTGAAGGTGTTAATTTAACATCAACATTATTTCCTGTTGATGATTTTAAATCAACAAACCATTCATCATCACATTTTGGACAAGGTGTTCCATCAGGCTAAATTATAATTTTAGAAACTTGAATTCTTACAAGAATTGGTGTAATAGTAAAATGTGTTTCAATATCAACTTTTGGTTTACCATCAATAACACCAGGACCTGATAATTTTGTTCTTCTTGGATCAGCCATTGGTAAACCTTTCTTGTTTCTAATGTCTTCTTTCATTTTTTTTAATTCATCAATTTCTATTCCTTTATCAACTTTAAGACCAATATGAATCTTTCCAGAAACTGTTTTGTCATTTGAAGTTCTTTTTTTCAAAACCAACCACATTTCGATCCATTTTCCATTTGCATTAAATAATTCAGGATGATCACGAAGGTAAACTTAAAAATTAATAAAAATTGATTCTTCAAACTTGTATGACATCCAAGAAATTCATGGTTTCCAACTTGTTGCCAGTTATAAATTTCAAAACGAATTGTTACATTTCTGTTTGTATTTTTGAAATTTTCTACGTCCATATCAACAAGTTCATTCCACTTTGGACTTGTTGATTTTTTTATAACTTTTGTTTTTGTTCTTGGATGAATACCTCCCATTACAAAGACGCAAACATATGGATTTGATTTTCCAAATACATCAGTTCCACAAATATTCTTAGCTTGAATAACTTGACAAGAAACTTTCAAATCACTTTTGAATCGTCTTTAGTCTGTTTTTTTTTCTTACCCTTTTTTTCGTTCATATTTTTCCAAGGTAATGTTATAAGACTTTTGTAGTTTTGAAGAATCTACAGACTTTTGATCTTTTTTAGGCTTTCTTGCAAAACTTTCAATTTTCTTCATCTTTCTGAAAAGATTCGAACAGTAAGACTCGTCTTGGATTGACCAATGAAATTTTTCCAAAAAAATTTATTCACAAATTCAGAAAAAGGATTTTCAATTCATCTTTTCCCAAATTTCTTCTTTTTTTATTGTATCTGTCAATGGTAGTGTCAATAGTCCTTCGACATCATGAAAATCAAAAGTCTTCGTTTGTTCATAACCAGATTTTTCCCAATTTTTTAATTGTTGTTTTTCTAAAGCATTTACAGTTAATTCTAACCCATTCTTTTCAGCATTTGAATAAACAGTTCGAAACCTTTCTTCAAGTTGATTCAAAGGTACTTTTAATTTGGCTCCTCTTTTTAATTCTTGATTTGAAGTTGATTCTGAAAATTATTAATGTTTTTTTTCTTACTTTTATCAGAAATGTAAACTTCTCTTAAGTCTTTTGGTGATTTAGTAAATAAAGCTCTGGCTTTTATAGAAGGAAAAGTATGAGGTGGATCATTTGGATATGGTATAACATGATGGTCACTATCATCACCAGTTAAAATTGAACGAAATGGTTTTCTTTTTCCTCTAATTCGATATTGTTCTTGGTCTTGAAAAAATTAAATTTCCAAAATAAATATTTTTACCACCTGATGATTTAATAGTGTATTGAATTACTTGGAGGCGTAAAATAATGTGGTTTTTCACCAAAATATGGAGAAGGTTTAATTCTTCTTTTTACTTCTTCTATGGTTTCATAAATCAAATAAGGAAGTGGTTTTTTCAATTCTGTCAACTTTTTATTATTTAACCTTATACCAAACAGAATTGAAATTATCAGCAGAACACTACTCAACAACATTTCATTTGAAACAATAGAATAGTTTTTGATTGGTGGAAAAAAAAAAAATGAAAAGAAATTTTAATTAATATTGAAAAGCATATCTTGATGTTGTTTGTCTCAATAATAAGGTATCTTGATCCCAATTATTTAATATCACATTATTAATATAGTCTTCATAATGAAATTGATCCAAAAATAATGGTTTTCCTCTTTTCAAATTGTGATCAAATTCACCATGATAATCTTTATAAGGTGAATTTAAAATAGTTGTTCTTCCATCTCTAAGTAAAATTAATTGACTTGTTGAAACATTTAAAAATAGTTGATGACCAGTCAAAATCATATGAGATGAACATTTACCTGGTAAATAGGTTTTTGTTTCACATTTACAATTTCCAATCCTTTTTTTTTGAAATGAATTATTATTAATAATACATACTGTAATGTTTTACCACAAATTAAACAAATGGTTGTGTGATCAATTTTTTTTGAACAAGTTGAACATTTTGTAAAATGATATTTCAAAAATAAATCTTGATACTACAAATATGTATTTTAAAAATTGAAATATTTTCTTACATTATATGGTAAATAAACGAAATGAAATGGTTTAGGTATTGAATATTTTGGTATAATTTCATTAATTGACCATAAATTAATTTTTGATGATGATTTTAATTGATCAATCCATGAAATTGAATATTTTGATTCAATTGAATCTATATTATTTAAATTTGAATAAATTGAATCAAAAGATTGAAATTTTAAAAATTTTGATAAATCATCAAATGAATTTTGAATTAAACCATCAAGAGATAAATTAAAACATAATGATTTGAATAATACCATTCTTCTTAAAAAAGTTAAACTTAAATCTTTGATTAATTGAATTTCATCATCAATTTGAATATATTTTGGAAGTTTAAAATGAGAAAAATAATCATCATCATAAATTGATAAAATGGATGATTCAATATCATTCAATTTTATTTGATTTGATTTTTGATATCTAAATTTGATTACAAAAATGGATTGTATAATTTGAGCTAGATAAAAAATATCAGATATTTTTTGAAAATCTTCAAATAATTCAGGTTTTAAAATTAATAATCTAACAAAAGTTGAAAATAAATCAGTTGATAAAAATGGAAAATATCCAGTTTTTAAATCAAATGAAAGACTATCAGTATTTCCTAAAATACAATTTAATAAAGTTATAGTTTGTTCATATTTCTTTTTTTGAAATTTAAAATTCAAAATATGATTAATTCCTTTCATTAAATTCTTTAATTCAATATCATTGGGTAATTCATATAAATTGATATTTCTCATTAAAATTTCTTGTGATGAAATATTAAAAATGAAAGATGTATAAAGAATTGAAGGATCAGTTGGATCTTCAATTTTTTGAAAATCTTCAGAAACATAAATCATTCTTTGTAATAATTGTATTATTGAGGCTTCTAATGAAAATTCTTCAATTTTTGATTCTTTAATTTCTTTCATTTTTTGTTTTTTTAAAATATTTGATAAACAAGATAAATAATCATCTTGTATTTTTCTCTTTTTTTTTTCTTTTTCTTCATCTTTTGTTTTACAATATTTTAAGAAAATATCTTCAATTTTAGAATCTTCTAAAATTGGAAATACAACATTAGCTAATCTTCCACAAACCTAAAAAGTAAGATTAATTTCAATTTACAGGACATAATATTTCTAAATGTTCTAAAAATAAACACCAATCTCCTTTAAATGAATTCTTTTGTAATAAACTCATATAATAATTATGAAAACAATCAAAATGACAAATATGTCGACATGAATTTAATTGAATTCCATGAGTTTTATTAACATTTGAAAATAATTCTTTAAATTCACCAATATCAACTGGAATACCATTATTATCATCTTTTTGTTTTTTCCAAGGAATATCTTCATTCTTTACATTCTTTAAATCATTATAATTGTATGATCCTTCTTTTGATTCAATATAATTCAAATTAGCTGTTGAAGAAACACTTTCACTTTTTGAAACATGTGAAACAAAACCAAAATGTGAATTTCCTGAAGGTGATGTTGTTGAATGACAAAAAACACAATTATTTTCATTTTCATCATCCAATCCTTCTTCTTCTTCATCTGATAAGAACATTGATTCATCAATTTCATTCATTTGACTTAAAAATGAATTTTCAATTTTCTTTTGTTTTTCTTTTGCTTCTCTTAATCTTTTTTCACGCTCATTTTCTTTTTTTATTTCTTCTTCTTTCACTTGTTCATTTTCATGTTTTCCAATCATATCAATGATTAATTCAATGAATACTTTTTGTTCATTCAAAGTATCATCTTTTTTTTTAATATCTAAAAGTAAAGATAGAATTGAATGATTAGAAATGATTTTTATGTTAAAATTCTTTTTTAATGAATTTTTGAATGGAAATTTAATATTTCTAAATGATTTAATTTCACTTTCTTTCATTGATTCAAATTTAACTTCTTCATCCATTATATCTTGTTGTTGTTCTGTATTTAAAATATAAATGATTGAATGAAGTGTTGAATTTAATAATTTTGATGTCATTTTATTATTCAAACTTCTAAAAAGAATAATAAAAATTAAACTATAAAAAGTATTGCATGATAATATTTTTTTTAAATTTTTCAATGATTTAAATGGTTCATTTGGATATTTCAATTTAATTTCTTCATTTCTGAATACTTTTTTAAAATTAATTTCAACTTCTTGTAAATCTCTTGGTAAATAATTTGAATAATAAAGATTCAATTCTTTCCAATTTTCTTTTTTTGTTGTGTATTCAGAATTTGAATTTTTTGATACTTTTTGTACTTTTGAAGAAATAGAATCAATCATATCTTCAATATCAATTGAATCTTTAAATATTTTTGGAACTACTTTTTGTAATTGAGAATGAGTTGAATTCTTTAAAAATAATTCATGTAAAATATAATCTTTTGAATTCTCTTCATTTGAATTTCCACAATATATTCTATCATTATATAACATTAAAACGAAAGAAATTAAATCTTCTTCTAAAGAATAAGTCAAATCAATTTCATTGGACTTTTCTGGATCCAATAAAAATAATTCATCTTTGAATCTAAATCTTTCAACTAATATTTCATAAAAATCATTCAAATTTGAAAAACAAGTTAAAATTTGAATCAAAAATATATCTAAATTATATCCTGAAATTGGATATAAAGATGTATAATTAATCAATTGTTCAACTATTTGACAATTATTTCGTGGCCATAAACGACGATGAATATGATACTTTAAAACTTGTAATCTCAATGGATATTCTAATAACTCAATCAAATTTAAATTTGAATTTGATAATATTTTTTTTAATTCTATTTCATTAATTCCGTTATTTTTAACCAATGAAAATAAATTTAAAGATAAAAATCTATGAATTGGAATGCGAAATGTAAATGTATCTTTTAAATGATCAAACTTAATAATTGATGTATTATATTCTTCTCTTTTGAAATTTTGTTTTTTAAAAAATACTGATAAAAACGAAAAAATTTCTTTTAAAGCTTTTAAACAAGTCAAAAGATCTGAAGTAGAATCAATTAAACTTGAAGTAACTCTAAATATTGAAGTATTTTCAAAATGAAATGGTGATACCCAATCATTTGAATCTGAATCCATAGTCTTTGATATTTCTAAACTCTCTTGTAAATATGACTCTAATTTTAGAAATTCAACCAAAAATAAATTTGATTGAAATAACTTTTCAGCAATTGATTTATGAGAACAAATATAAGATATATCATACATAAATATGGTCAAAGGATCATAAAATGATGAACCAGTTACTTTAAAAATTAACCTTCCTTTTTCGTTCTTGATTGTATAACCTTCTCTGATACTATCAATAATATCAACTAATGTTTCAGTCAATTTATAATTTTCGAATAGTTTCTTTGTTATTGAAGGAACTGTAAAAATTTGAATAGACAATGAAGTTATAGTTCTTTTTCCACCTTCAAATTGCGATTTTATAAATTTTGGATAAAACTTCAAAAATAAAATAGAAAAATATTCTTTGAACATTGAATCAGGTATTAAAGATGTATAAAAGTCTACCAAAGAATTTCCGACATCATTTGATAAACTGCAATGTTTTGACATTAATAAATCTAAACAAGTATTGACTTCTGATTCTAAATATGTTTTCAATGATTTAGTTATAATTCTTTTTATAGCTCGACTTGGTGAACTGGCTCTTTCAAGTGATTTTAATAAAAATATTATATCTGTTTTATTTCCATCTTTCAAAATTAATTTTGTTGATATTGTGACCAATGCATCAAAAATACCTGTAGCTACTTCAATCAAAGTGTCATCAAGGTACTGTAAAGGATTTGATGTTTCTGAATCTAACAAAGTTTAAACTTCAAAGAGAATTACTTTGATTATGATTTTTACAAAAACCTGCTTTTGACCATGCCTCTGAAATTGATATTTAATATATTTTTAATTTACCTTCATCACCACAATCACACCTAAAAAAAAATTATATAATTTTTTTCACCACTTACATCTTTAAAATTGGTTAAAATAAATCAAATAAAACTCCTGTTGAATTTTTAATCATGGCAAAATCATGTCCTTCGTGATTTCCATTGACAAAACATTCATAACAAATTGCACAAGTCGGATCAACTTGGCAAGTTTTACATTTAAAAGCTATTTCACCAAAACTGAAATATTAATATTATTATTATTCAAAATGAATTAAATTACTCTAAAGAATTTTTAAAATCAAAATTAATGGAAATACCCCAAGTTTTTCCGCAAGCACCATCTCATTTCAAGTTTTAGTCACTATTTTTGAGTACCATTTTTTTGTAGTTGTTCTAAAACTTTCTTTGGATTATCAGTTCCTGTTAATAGTGTTGAAATCCAGTGGATATTCTCTTCCACGTTCTCTTCCATGATGTAGAATACAAAGTACTTGATTAGTGATGGTTGAGTCCACAATATTTTAGTAATAGATTCTTTTGATAGGTTTTGTGATTTTAAAAGTTCAAAAAATGAAGTCAATTGTGGATCCATTAGTTTTGAAGTAGTTTTTTATTGACCAATAAAAATGTTAAAAGAAAAAGAAAAAATCAAAATAATAAACAAATTCAAAATTATCCCAAGCTTCGAATTTTAAGCATTCAAGAATGAGTGGTGCGAAAAAAACTCCGTTTTTGGAATTTTTTTCAACGAATTTTTTTTATTGGTCATTTTTTGTCCAATCACGAGTAATTTTCTTCTTTTATAAAAATGTTTGGTAAAAAAGTTGAAGAAGAATACGTACCTGTATTCCAAGACAATTCTGTTTTTTACAACACTGGAGAACCTGATGGTTTAAAAGACTACTATAAAACTTGGTCAGAAAAACAAAACAAAGCATTTGAAACAATCAACAAAATACACTTATCAAAAACTGAAGAACAAATGAAAGAACAAAGTGGAGAATTCTTAGCTAAAATTGCTGTGAGACACACAAAAGGTTCAGATAGTGAAAAACAATTAATTGATGAAAACATGCAAGTTTGGTCTTCACAATCCAAAGGTGAACATTATATTAAATTTGTAGAATCACCTGAATACTATCAAGCTATTAAAGGTAGTGAAATGGATATCGCACAACTTGGTGTTGATGCACTTGCTATTCCAAATGACGTTTTAGAACAATGGTCAAAAACTGGTCGTGTTGTTACAGTTAGCACAAAACCACTTGCAGAAGGTGTTCCAGATTCATCACTTGAACTTGCAAAACGTTATTTCGGTGATAAAATTGGTAGAAACGTCTTTTATGTTGATTACCTTGCAAGAAGAAATGGAGACATGATCACAAGAACAAATCAAGGTGAAAACTTCATGGTTAAAGTTTGGCTTCTTCTTGGTGTTGGTTCACTTATATTCAAATGGATTTATATCAGAGAAAGAGAAAATATGAGACAAAGAACTAAACTTGCTTATCGTCTTTCAGATCCATCAATCCGAACTGAAAATGGTCTTGCATTTGAAGAAAGACATAAAGAATGGTTAATGACTTATCATGAAGAAGATGATGAAGAAGATGACGAAGATGAAGAATAAATTTTAATTTTTTAAGGATAAAAATTAAATATCAAATCGATGAGTTACACCAGTTTCATCTTCTTCCGTAATTTTTAAAGGACTTTCTTTCCATAAATAATTCTTTAAATATAATTTCAAAATTCCAAAAATTAATAATTTTATACCCATAAAAGTTTTGATGATAAAATAACTAAAAATTATGGCACTTGAATTAAGTAAATGAACAATTATAACAATGTAAGTAGGTGTTAACTTTGGATTCAAAATATCATACACCCAAATTCCACTCATTGAATGATAAACAAAAAGAAAAGCAATATAACCAAATCCATACATCAAAATGAACAAGAAATCACCCCATATCAAAGGAAATGCATCTGAATGATGAATTTTTAAAATAAAAATATCGTACCAAATAGAATATCAACAATTAATAGTAAAGCAGAAATGCCATGTGCACTAAAATTGTGATAATCCAAGATGGATTTTCCTGGTTTATAAATTGCAAACCTTTGAATAGTTTAATAGATTTCAAATTACCAGTCTGTTTGAAAAAAATTAAATTGTATTTAAATTTACAACCAGGTGGAATGACCAAATTCACTGAAAATAACCAAATATAAATATAATTTTGTATCAATTTTGGGTAGTTTATATCTTGATTGCTATTCCAAAATAATGTTAAAATGATAATTGAAAATTTACAAAACAAAAAATAGACAAGAGAAAACTCCGAGTATGAAATAAATGTGAGTTACGGTGAAAGTTTGATTTGTCAAAAATGTTAAAAATGTTTTGAATTTCTCTGGTCTTGAGATGAAGTATTCAATATAAAGTGTGGACATCCATACAGAAACAATAATACGATAAATCATTTGAACATATGTCATTATTCTTATTTCTTTTAATCCATATTTATAAGCTATTTTCAATTTGTCTAAAGTGTCAAAAACTTGTGCAGTCACTAACCATGAAAATCAATCATTTTGGAAAGACAGGAAATGATTGGTCAATCACAATTGAATCTTATCAGATCTTTTTGAATAATTGTTGTTCAATTTGGAAACTTGATTATAAATAACTTTGTCGTTAAATTTGGTACTTTTTCATTGGCCGAACATTAATTGACGTCATGAGCAAACAAGGAAAATGGGCAATGGTCAAAGATGCAGCAGAAAAGAGAGTAATACGTTAATCTACTAACGCATTAGATTTATACTTCTTGGATGAATGCAATATTAATTCAGCATGGACAAGAACCGATTGATGATTTATTTGTCGACCTTCAAAATGGTGTAAAACTTGGTGAATTAATGTTGATATTATCAAAACAAAAAGATTTTGGATTAAATAAAAAATTACATACCACACCAAAGAATATCTTACAATCAAAAGAAAACCTCATGCTTGTCATGGACTTTATTCAAGTAAATAAATTCAAAAATTAATACATTTTAAAAAAAGAACAAAGAGAAAGTAAAACTCACTGGGATTAGTACAAATGATATTGCGAATGGAAATCAAAATTTAATTTTAGCTTTGATGAAGTCGTTGATTATGAAATATCAAATTGAATCAAGTGGAAGTCAAGAAGATAAAAAACAATCAAAATCAGATTTAAAAAAGTCAGTATTGAGTTATTTACAAAATGAAGGAGAAAAGAGAAATATAAAAGTCGACTCTATCAAAAAGTGCTGTCAAAGTGGTTTACTTTTATATTCAATCATAGATAATTTGAATCCAGGTTGTATTGACTTTGATCAATTGGATACTTCAAATCCAAAAAGTTTAAATGAAGAAGCTATTGAACTTGCTCATCAACTTTTTAAAATACCAAAAATTGTAAATTCAGAAGATATTACAGATGGAAATCCAGATGAAACTATTATTATGTGTTATATTTCTTATTTTAGAGATGTTAAATATATTGGTCATGTCTACAGAAGTTTGGTAAGTAGTTGATTCATTTTTAATCAAAATATTAGAAACGATCTTTAGGGTTATCAACAATTCAATTAATTCCAAAATTATCAAAAGAATCATCAAAATATAAATCAAGAAGATTTTGGAGAAGATTAGAAGACGCAATTTTCAATAAAGAATTTCCAGAAGAAGTGATAAAGGAAATTGAAGAACAAGAAATGAAAGAAGAACCAAAGGAAGAAATTAAAACAGTGGTCAATGAAGAAATGGAACAAAAATTAAATGAACAACCAGTAAAAGAAGATATTGTAGAATCCACTGAAGAAGAAGAAGTGAAAGAAGCATCTCAAGAAAATTCAAAAGAAGAGGAACCTGTCATTGAAGAAGATGTTGTTGAAGAAATCAATCAAAAAGTTGGAGATGAAAATAAAGAAGAAGTTGTCAAGGAAAGTGAGGAAAATAAAGAAGAAACAATTGAAAATGAAGTGGAACAAGTCAATGAAGAACCATTAACTCAATTAGAAGATGAAAAAACGAAAGAAGAAACAGATAATATATCCAATGAGAAAATCAAAGAACAGGAAGTGGAAGAAGGGATTCAAAAAGAAGATACAGAGGTTATTAAAGAAAAAGTAGAAGAAAATAAAGGAAATCAACCTGTGACGAATGAACCAATAGAAATTGCTGCAGTCACAACAAAACAACAGATGGAACAAGAAGAAAAAAAATCAGAAGAAAATCCAAGTGAACCTGTATTAGAAGAATCAAAAGAAGAAATCAAAGAAGAAATCAAAGAAATATCTAATGAAGAAACAAAAGAACAAGAAGAAGAAATTAAACAAGAAGATACAGAAGTAGAGGTTAAAAAAGAAGAACAACCAAAAGAAGAAGAAAAAGAAGAAGAAAAAAAAAACACAGAAGAAATATCTATAGTTGGAGAAGAAGAAGAAAAAGAAACCAAACCAACAGAAAAAGAAGAAACCAAACCAGAAGAAGAAGAAAAAGAAGAAGAAAACAAACCAATAGAAGAAGAAAAAGAAAAAGAAGAAAAATTAAGTGTGACTTTATTTGAAGCAGTAAAAGACCCTTCAATACTTCATAAATATTTAACTGGAAAAAAAAGAGATTTTACAAGTTCTGGAGAAATAGAAAAACTATCACTTGAAGAAAAGATTGAAATACTTGAACATGTTGACCTTAAAGAAGTTGATGAAAAATTAAATACAGCTTTACATATTGCTGTTTCTTTAAATGAATCAACTTCCACACGTATTTTATTAAAAGCAGGAATTGATGCAAATGCTGTAAATAATGAAGGAAATACTGCCATACATATTGCTGTAATGAATAATTATGTTAAAACAACTGTTACATTATCCATTCATAGTAAAATATAATTAACTAACTAAACTAAAAATGATTAGAACCAAATGTTGATTTAAAGAATAAAGAAGGAAAGACACCAATGGAATATGCTATAACATTTATTGATTTAGATGATATTCAAAAATCATGTGGATGTTGTTATAGTTTAATTGATATTGGAGCAGATGTTTCATTAATGTATCAATTTAATGAAGAAAGACATAAAACATTTGAAGAAAAAAATAAAGATATTGAAGTTGATGAATATGGATTTAAAAAAGATACACATAAAGTTGATGAAAAGTTTCCAACATTTGGATTATATAAAAAGAGTCAAAATATTTTAAAAAAGAAAGAAAAAGAAAGAACAGTTAAATTTAAAACAATGATAAAACAAATGGAGAATAGTTCAACTGCAATACCAGCAAAACTTAAAAGTAGAATTAGAAAAGGTGTACCAAATGGAATGCGTGGTGAATTATGGAAACATTTAATTCCAATTAAACAATTAAAAGATCAAAATAAAGGAATGTATGAAAAACATATTCAAGAAAGAACAAGTCAACAAACAGCAATTCAACATGATAAAGATATAAATCGTAATTTTCGTTCACATAGATTATTTTGGGAAAGATTTGGACCTGGTCAAATTAAATTATATAATGTTTTAAAAGCATATGCAAATTATAACAAAGATTTAGGTTATACACAAGGAATTGATTCAATTGCATCAATGTTATTGATTTATTTAGAAGATGAGGAAGATACATTTTGGGCTTTAGTTCATTTAATGGCACAACCAAAATATTTAATGGGTGATATATTTTTACCAGGTTTTCCAAAATTAATGGAAGATTTTTATATTCAAACTCAAATTGTTCAAGATATTATGCCAAAATTACATCAAAAATTTGAAGATGAAATGTTAAATCAAATGACAAGTGCTTATGCTACTACTTGGTATATGTTGGTTTTTATTCAAGATTTACCTTGGGATATTGTTTTAAGAATTTGGGATATTTATTTAAATGAAGGATCAAAAATTATATTTAATTGTTCTGTTGGTCTTTTAAGAATGTTTGAAAAAGATTTATTAAAAATGGATATGGAACAAATTTTAAAATTTTTAAAATCTTTTGAAACAAGACCAATTGATCCAGAATTACTAATTAAATATGCAGTAAAAGATAAAGTGAAAAGAAATTTAATTTTGAAACATCAAGCTGATTATAAAAAACAAAAATTATTAGATGAAAGAAAGAGAAGAGAAAAAAAGAAATAAATATCTTTGCCGTATTTTATTGTATTTATTTGTTTTATTTGTTTTGTTTAGCACCTTCAATACTTTTGAAAAAGTCATTCACCCAAAGTTCAGTTTGATTTCCACCAATGTGTTCTTCAATTGAAATATTTAATGTTTCTTTTGAATCTGCAATCGTAAATCCACCTTTTTCAACAGCTTGATTTGGAAGTGTCAGTAATTCACAATCTATCAAATCAATTTTACTGTGAAAGAAGAATGTTTCTTCATAGATCTTGTCGTAGTATCCTGGACCTTCTTGTTTTGTAGTACCTGGACTCCCTCTCAACAAACTTTTCTTTTTAGCTTTTTTTGATGTTTCAAAAATCAATAAAGTTAATTTGAAAAGAACCATTAAATATTTCGTTCTTCTTTCTTTGATTGTGTGATCAGTATTTTCACCAAAAGGTGTACTGAAACTCAATCTTTTACTTGAATGTCTCATTGGAGCTGTGAGTGAACTCAAGGATTGACTGGTATTCTTTGGGTGGAAATCAATAAACGCAAAACCATCTCTAATAAATTCTTTGATTACTACTCTGTGAACATCTTCTGGAATTGTATGTGATAAACCTTGAACTCTAACCAAAGATCTTGCATGCTCTACTTTCTTTTTAGATTCATTGATACTTAAAAGATATGCATCTAATTCACTTTTTGCGTTTTTAAAATCTTCAAAATCGACATGATCATCTGACGTGTGTTTTATGAGTTCTTTCAACAACAAACTATACCTGGGTAATCTTTGAACTGGTTGAATAAATAGAGAATGAAATCCTAATGCACCTGGTGATTTTTTTGCAGATTCTTTGAAGTAATCATCAAGTTCTTTGTTTCCTTTGATTAATTGTTTAACTTTTGCAAATGCAGTGTCAAAATTGTTAACAAATTTTTTGTAAACTTGAAAGTTTGGAATTTGAGAATGAATTGTTTTTCCAAAATGCACAATTGGAAAGTCATCCATCCGTTCTTCTAATTCTTTTAAAAATTCATGATGTAGAGGAATCAATTCTTCAAAATTTGAAAAAATAATTTGAAAGTCATCATCATTAATAAGTTTTGTCTTTTTATTTTTATGGCACATCAATGTTTGAAATGGTTCATAATAAAACTAATTTGTTAAATTCAAAAGATATTACTTTGTTTAATGTGTCAAGTGTTTGTACATAAACTGTTTCAGTTTTAACAAATTCTCTGAGAATTTTGTTTCTTTCTTTTAAACTTGATCCTAATTTTGAATGATAAAATTCATCAACTAAGAAATTTAAATGAATAAATTGTTTTACTCAGTGTTGTGAATGTTTTTGTATTTTTCTTTCTTTTTAAAGCATTTTGGATTACAAATACACAATGTTCTTTTTCCGATAATCTATGATTTCTGAGTTTTTCTTTTGGGACATAAGGTTCATATGTATCAAGAATTGCGAGTAATCTTCCATTTTGTTTGTTCTTTTCTTCTAACTGTTCCTCAAGTTCTTTGATCTTTTGTTTCATCTCTTTAAAATCTCCAGTGATATTTTCATGATTAATTTGTTGAATTTTTTTATCTCCATTCAATTTCTTTTCATCAATTTTATTTTGTTCTTTGATTTTCTTTTTATTTTCTAATTCTTGTAACTTTTTCTGTTCATCTAATTTATGTTGTTCCAATTGATTTTTTGATTCATTAATCTGCTTTGGTGAATTTAGTTGTTGAACAGTATTGTTTGTTTCTGAGATTTTTTCTTCCAAATTTTTGATATTATCAGTGTTTTTTTCTTCTATTTTCTTGGACTCTTCAAAATGAGGAGTTTTAGGAGAAAGCATTGATTTCAAAACAAAATCATCACTTGTACTTGGTGTTCGTTTTAAAACACCTCTAAAATCCTTTTGATTTGATTTCTTTTCTTGATTTGATTCACCTATATGTTTTAATTTCCTCTTTGTCCAGTCAGGTTTTTGATCTTCCATTCTTCTTGGAGTTGTCATTGATCTTGGAGTGACAGGCACATTTTCTTCTAACATAGTTTTATCAATTTTTAGTTTAAACTCTTTAGTTTCATCATAATTTTTCAAATATATCAAATACATCATTATGCTGGTTTCTTCTGCAGCTTTTGTCAAGTTCTCAGGTGATATAATAATTGGAACTTTGAATTCTTCAAGTATGGAGTTCATTATAAGTTTATAATTCTTTGTAAGATCATCTTCTGTTATATCAACAGGATTTGAAGACAAGGAAAAATAGAGTTTTGTGAGAATTTTTCCGTCTTCAAAGCTTGAGTTAAAGTTTTCAATTTCACTTCCAGTTTTAGATTTTATCCAATATATAAGTTCGTTTTTCATCAGAGTTATATTTTTTGCAGATCCAATTGACTTTCCTTTCAAAAAATGAAAATGAATAACAACATAAGTCATTAAAACTATTAAATTTTGATTCAGATATTTATAAAATCAAACTGTTGATAGTTTTTAAGTCACCATTTTCTATATCTTCTGGCTTTATACCATGAGTTGGTATTTTTTCTTCAACAAAGAATTCAAGTATCCTTTGTAAGTTTGCGATTTTGTGGATTTTAAATGATGGTTTTTTAGCAAATTTACCATTTAATTTTTTTCCAGAGAGCAAAATAAGAAATGTTCTCAAAGTTTCTCCTGTGGTCAAGTCTTTTCGCAAATCTGTAACTTTTTCGTCGACACCTTCAAGATATAAATTCATCCAGTTGACAAACGACTTATTTTAAGTGTTTTATTTAATTTTACCTGGTGCTTTATTTCCTCCAACTCGTCTTTTTGGTTCATTTGTTAGAGAAATTCTATTGGTTGAAAAAAATATACAGAACCAATAATAATCCAATTTACTCATTTATAAGGGTGGATCATATCACTGTTGGGAATTTTAACTTCAAGTTCATAGCTTCTTCCCTATGACATTTAAGAAATTGAGAATCAATTTTTATTTTGACAAGCTTCAAGTTTTGATAAAAATTCATCTTCAATTCTTCGACCATAAAAATAATACTCATCTTTCAAACAATGATCTGAACAAACATGATCAAAAGCATTCAATTGTCTTAAAGATTCACCAACAATCAAAGAACCAAATCGATTTAAATTTGGATTACTCACAAATTTACATAACCATGTGATCAATTCTTCCCCTGTAAATACAGAATTGTAATATTTTAATAAATAAAACCTATCTGATAATTGAACACCTTGTTCTGAAAACATGATTTCATACAAATATCTAACTTTTTGGGGTGATGACATAATTGAATGAGCTTTTTTGAATTGATCAAAATTATCATGAACAAGTTCTAAAACATTTTTATCAATCAATTTTGAACCAACCACTTTGAATGTAAGTATTTCATTTTTCATTTTACCTTCTTTTTTAAATCTGAAAAATAAATATTGATTTGTAAATTTCTTTTCTGGATCAACAACATGCTCAATTATTCTTAAATCTAAAAGAAATTGATAAAAATCAATCACTATTTGTTCAGATTTGAATATATTAGGTTTCCATTTTGGTAATAATTTAACAACATCTTCAGCTAAAAAGAAATTAATATTGGATATTAAAAATTACCAATAAAACATTTTCTGTACAATCTAAAATAATAAAATCTATCACTAATCAAATTATTAACAATAAAAAAAGAAATCAATTCAAATATAAATTCAGTAAACTAAAAACATATTAAGAACCAAATAGATGTTAATACTTCTTCAACAGTCATTTTTAAAATAAATGAATTTGAATTCCACATCTCTTGAAATTTAATAGTTGATGATTTAAATTCTGTACAAACAAATTCGATAGATCTTGGTGAAATTGAATTAATTGATGCTGAACTCAATTCACTTTCATGAGTGGTTGTTGTTCTTGGTGTTAAAGGTGTTTGTGGTGTCATTGGTGATTTAAGATTTGGTGATTTTGTGGGTGTATGTGGTCCAATATTTTCAGATGATTTTCTAGGTGATAAAATTACAGAATATGATTTTTTAAGTTCATATGATGGTTTTCTTTTTAGTTTTAATTGAAGTTTTTTTGATTTTTTTTCATCAGTATTTTCATTCAACTTTTTTATAATCAAATTAGCATCAAAAATCAATGGAAATTCTTCAATTAAAATTTTCAAAACTTCTTCATTGAATTCATTAAATGTAAATTTCTTAGCCAAATCTAAAGAATTTAAATTATTAATTTCATTGTGTAATGATAAATTATACAAGAAAAATGATAAAGAACCAAATAAAATATAATTCTTTTGACACATGTGATCCATAGTGGCTTTAATATTTTCAATTTTTTTTGATTCTATGAAAATGAGAAAAACAACTTTCATTACCTGATTTTTTAATTTCTTCAAGAATGATGTCTTGATGAATATACTTTTGTAATACCAATTTTTTTATAAATTCTCTCAACAGTTCGACAACGATAAAAAACTCTTCGTCCTGAAAATGTAAATTAGTTTACTTGATATTTTACGTTTTTTATGAATATTTCTGTCATACTTTTCAATTTTTCAACGTTTCTTTTCACCGATTCTTCATCAGAACTATTTTGAATGAAAAATTTGGATTTTTGGTGAATATCTTATGGTTTAATGGTATAATAACGAACCTCGTTTTTGTAACCATGTTATGAGATACAAAACATTATTGAAACTTTCGTTATCAACTTCGTCTTCATCAGAAAAAGTCATCAGAGTATTTTATCCAATTAGAAAGAAGTTGATTCAAATTAGGAGATAAAATGTTTTCAGTTGTTGATATTTTATTTGTTTTGTTTTGTTCCATATTTTGATCAAATTTCCCCTGAAATTTACCCAATTAAAAAATGTCTTCGAAAGAAAAAAAAAAGAAAACTTCAAAAACTCATGTGGAAGAAAAAACAAATCAAACCAAAATTATAAAGTTAATCAAAGTACCTATTATAAATGTATGATTACCTTTATTCTAAAATTCAAAGAAATCAAAAGAAAGTGTACCCTTTGCTCCAAAACGGTTTGGCACCAATAGACTAAATATTTTTTAAAAGTAAATTTGAAAGTGACCCAATAATAATAGAAGAACCTGAGGATGATATTGGAAAGTATTTTTATCCAATATTCAAATCCTTTTGTATTCAAAATGATAAAAATGAGTTTGACTTTGATAATTCTCTTTCTTCTATTGAAAGATACAGGTAGACTAAATTAAAATTAACTTTTTTAAGACTTCATTCTTTATCAGAAGACTTTAATTTACATCATTATGTTCATGGAACAAATCAAAATAAATTTTTTACAATTCACAAGAGAAATCAACCTAGAGATGATCAATTTCAATATTTGAGTTATATAGGTTTAATAGGACCAAATGTAGATTATTCAGCAAATTTAAATCGTAATTTAGTTCCAAATCATTATGTTCAACAAAGAATGAAAAGAGATGGAATTCATCATCATATAACTTTAATGTTAAAAAATGACATTCAAAAAGCATTTAAAAAATTACCTGATATTAAAGAGTATTCAAAGTTTATTGATGAAAAAAAATGGAAAAATGGAGAACATGATAAACTTGAATGTTTAATGAATGTTATATCAAATTGTGTAACAGATGATTGGTTTGATCAAAATAAAGTTAATTCAAAAAGGATTGATTGTGGTTTGGGATATTATTCAAATGAAAAAGATGAAACATATTTCAAAGTTATTGTATTTTCAATTTATTTTGATATTGATTTTTTGAATAGAAATGGCCAAGTGCAGATAAATTTAGAAACTCATTAGGATTAGATATGCAATGGTTTCATATTTCAGTTGGATATTTACATCAAGGTAAGTTTTTTGATCAAATTACTAAATTACTGTAAAGATGTTTATGGAGTCGAAAAATCTGAAAAGACATTAATTAATAAATCTCCATTGAGTTATAATTTGACATTATCAAGTGATTTTGAAGATTTATTAGATTATTTAGATATTCCATCAAAGTTTGAAAATAATATCATTTAAAACCTCATTTAGATTTATACAAATATTTGAAAAACATAATTGGAATATTGAAAATATAAAACATATTACATTATCAGATCTTAAAGAATTGGGTATTAAAAATCAAAATGAGAAAGTATTCTTTAATTGGTGTTGTAATTATGATAAGAACTATTCAATATTTTTAAAAAGAAGGAAAGAACAAAGATTTATTTAAATTTATTCTTCCATTAATTCTTCTTCTTCTTCTTCTTTTTCATCATTATTTTTTTTATTTTTTTTTTTTTTTTGTAAAACTTCATCTTCTCTCAAAACCATATTCAAAATTCTATTTTTAATAGGATAAGCTCTTGAACATTTGGAACAAACTAATTCACCTTCTTCAATGATCACTTCAACTAAAAGTTCATGAAGTGCTTTTAATGCGTTTTCATCTTCTTGTATATTATTTTCCAATTTCTCAGGTAAACCTTTAATGTTCAACTTTTAAAAATATGTTTAAAATGATTATTTTTTTTCAAACATCTTTTGCTGCGACTATATTTTGTTTAGTTTTCATTTTTTTGTTTTACGTTTCAAAGCAGGGTAATCTAATCTTGGTAAAAAGTTTTTTATGAATTCATAATTTATTTCTCTTTTTTCAAGTGTTTTTTCTTTTGCTGTTATACTCAAAGGAAAGTTTTCACATAGAACACAACATAACTTTCAAAGTTAATGAACAATTTGTCTCTTACGTAATTATGAGTAAGCAATTTCATTTTTTATTGGACGAAAAAAAAAACACAAAAAACAAGTCTTTATTTCTCAGCTAGTTGTTTCAATATTTCATAATATTAATAAAAATTTGAAAAAAATAATTTTAAAAAATTCCATCTTTTTATTGGTCAAGATTTGTTGAATTTAAAAACAGAAAAGATGGGTGTAAAGTTAAGAGGATCATTGAATATCCAAAGATTTTATGATATACCAAAAAGATTACTTTCAAACAAACATAATCAAGATACATGGAAACAATTCAAAGTTGATGAACCAATGGCTTATTATTCATTAGTTTTAGGTCTCACTGTTGGTATAATTATTTTAATTTTTTTTAATATATAAAAAAAGTTCCTTTGGCTCCTTTATACTCATATGTTTCAGATTATTTTGGTTGGTCTGTAAAATTTGAAAAAAGTCCAACACGTAAACAAAAATATTATTTTGACAAAGACTTAGGTACTTTTGATTTTTCTCATGAAGCAAGACATCATAATGATGATGAAGGAATTGAATACGAATATGTCTATTCAGACGGTACAAAAGAAGTTAAAAAATGTTAAACAATAAATTTTATGGTGAATAATTTAATTCAAATTATAATGAGTGGAATTTGAATTAAACAAAATTTAAAAACTAAAATTGAGATTTTTTGTTTCTGCAATTTTATTGGTGGAAGTTACATTTTTTTTATTCTCAACCATGTTCACACTTGTTTTAGCTGGTGCTTCTGCTGCCATGGCAATGATGAATTATTTAAACTCAGATGAACAACCAAATGAACAAAAAGAAGAAAAAAAAGTTGAAAAAAAAGATAAAAAAAAAACAAAAGAACTTTCAAAAGAACCTTTAATTTTTGAAAAAAAAGAAGAATATTCTTTTCATGATGTTTGTGAAGTTTCAGAAGATTGTGAGTGTCAATATGGTTTCAAAAGACCTGATTTCAAAAATGAAGTACTTACAGGAAACGTTAGTTTTCATCAAAAATTTATTTTTGTATGTTCTGGAATGAAGAGTTCAGAATGGCCACAAAAACTTGAAAAAGAAACTGTAAGTTTTTGTTTTTCTTTTTTATATTTGTTCAAAAAAGGAAATTGGAAAAATATTGGATGCAGCCATTAGAAAACATTCAAAAACAATGAAACTTAAACTTTCTTTTCTTGAAGATGAACCAATGGAAAAAGATACAATTGATTTACTCGTTTTTCCAGATTGTATCAAATACATTAATGTTAAAAAAGAACATGTTGAAGATATTATTGAAAATGTGATTCAATCTACAACATCATCAACAGTTCCATCAACTTATGTTTCAGGAACATGGGTATTTGTTTGTTGTCATCAGTAACTTTTGAGTTCAACTAAAATATATTTAGTTCTCGTGATAAAAGATGTGGAACATGTGGACCAAGAATATTCAAAGAATTTGTTGATTTATCAGAAAAATATGAATCAAAATTACCTGGTGATATTGCTCCTTTACATATTAGAAGATGTTCTCATGTTGGAGGACATAAATTTGCATCAAACGTAAATCAATTCAATTTTTATTTATTTTATTAGACTGTCATTTTTAAATATGATTCAGCAAGAAATGTTTATAATGGTGAATTTTTTGGTTTTGTTGATTTGAAAGATGTTGATAGACTTTATAAAGATTACATGATGAAGAATTCATTAAAACCAGTTTTTGATATTTGGCTTGGACGTACAGACTGTAAGAATGAAACAGCAAAATTAATGGTCAAAGTTCAAAATCAAAAATAAAATTTTTTCCGCCAAAATTTTCCCTCCTTTTTTTTTTAACGACATTTCAGGAAAATAAAACAAAAAGTAAATTAATTTTAAAATGTATACTTTATTTTTGCTTTAGCATCCTTTGGAAAAGCAGTAACTTCAGACTTATTCAATTTGAAGTTTACTCTTTTGGAAATCATTTTTTTATTTGGTGACAATACAACTTTGCCTCGTGTTTCAAAACTTGGTGCACTATTCTCTTTGTTGGATATCTTCATAGTGGATAAAGATCTTGTAATATTTTGCAATTCATGCTTCAGATGTTTCTCTGTGGTACTAGTATCGTGTTTATTCTCGTTGTTTATCTCTCGTATTGTTGTATTGTTCAAAATATTTTTTGTTGTAGACATCTTTATGTTTGTAGTGTTGTGTGTGTTTAGGTTTTGGTCGTTATTGAAAATTCGCGGTAAAAAAAAGTTGTTAAATTGGGGTTTAGTAAATTCATTGGTCAAAAAATACTGTATTTTTATTGGATAAAAAACCAACCAATCATTGTGGTTATTTTCATCATTTTGAATTGGATTAACAAAAAAGATGGTTAAATCTTATTATAAATGGGAATTAGACAAAACCATAGGTGTAGTAGCATCACCACAAGCATCAATTCATTATGATAAAGAAGGAAAAAATGTAATCACTGGATCTTTATCAGATTTAAATATTTGGAATTTAAAAAAAAGTAATTTGGAAAAAATAATACAAAAAAATGGAAAAAAATCAAATATAACATCTATTGCTTACAATCAAAATTCAAATAAAATTGCAGTTGGTTATCAAAATGGTGGAGTATCTATTTATAAATTAGAAGATGGTTCAGAAGAAATGAATACAATTGGTCATAGTACATCAGTTCAAATTTTATCTTTCAATGAAGATGGTAGTTTATTAGCTAGTGGTGGTGATGATACAGATATTATTTTATGGGATGTTTTAAATTCATCTGGAATGTATCGTTTAAGAGGTCATAAAGGAAGCATAACAGGAATAGCTTTTTTAAATAAAATTAATGCAATTGTAACATGTAGTAAAGATATGTTAATCAAAATATGGGAATTGGATACTCAACATTGTATTCAAACAGTTTGATTCATTTTATTTTTTTTTAAACCAATCTTAGTTAATTGGAACTAGACATGAAATTTGGTCACTTTCAGTTGATAATGAAGAAAAGAGATTAATTGTTGGATCGGTTGATAATTTAATTCGAATTTGGGATTTAGAACCATTATACATTGAAGGAAAAGAATTATATATGAGAGATCCAATATTTCTTGGTTCTGTAAAAAGAAAATACGAAAATCGTGTTTTAAATATAAAATTTGATCCAAGTGGAAATTTATTTGCACTTCATGGAGATTCAAATATTATTGAAATTTTTAAAAAAAGAACGGAAAAAGAGAAAACAAAAAAAATAAAATCAAAAGAGAAAAAAAAAAAAGAAAAAGAAGAAAAAAAATTAGGAAAAGCTGAACAAGAAGATGATGATGATGAAGAAGAAGAAGAAGAAGATCAAGCTATTATTGAATATACACCACATTGTGAAATACGTTCAAAACAAAAAATTAGATCTTTTGATTTTCATCCTTTAATAACATTCAATTCTAATGATAAAAAATTCAAAATTGTAATTTCAACATTAAGAAATACAATTGAAGAATATTTATATGAATCAAAAAAACAACATGAAGAATCAATGATTGAAAGATATGGACATGGTACACCAATCAAATCTATTTCAATTTCAAGTGATGATGTATCAGTAGCATCTGTTTCAAATGGTCAATGTAAAATTTGGAGTGTTGAATTTGGAAATTGTCTTCGAAGTTTTAATGTTGGAAATGCTACAACATGTATATTCTTACCAGGAGACAATCATATTGCAATTGGTACAAAAAATGGTGAAATTGAAATTTATGAAATATCTTCAATGAATTTAATTGAAACTATAAAAGCACATGAATCATCAATATCTTCAATAATTTTATCACCTGATAAAAAAGGTATCATTTCAGGTGGTGATAAAACTGTTAAATTTTGGAATTTTGAATTAATTTTAGATGAAGAGTATTCAAAGGTATTGTTATCAAAAAAATATTAAACACACTTTAAAGACAACAAAGAGATTATCCATTTATAATGAACATACTTTAAAAATGAATGAAAATGTTTTGACAATACAATGTTCTTCAGATGCAAAATATATTGCAATTTCATTATTAGATTCAACTGTAAAAGTGTTCTTTTTAGATTCTTTAAAATTTTATTTATCCTTATTTGGACATAAAGTAAATTTGTGATAAATTTATTAAAATTTAAAAAGTTACCTGTAAATTCAATTGATATTTCATCTGATGGTAGTTTAATTATAACTGCAAGTTCAGATAAAAATATAAAAATTTGGGGATTAGATTTTGGAGATTGTCATAAATCAATATTTGCACATCAAGAAAGTATTTCCAAAGTATCATTTTTAAAGAATACACATTACTTTTGTTCTGTTTCAAAAGATGGAGGTGTAAAAATATGGGATGGTGATAATTTTAAATGTTTTCAAGAGATTAGAGATAAATCATTACATAGTCCATTATATGATTGTGTTTTATCTTATGATGGATATAAATTAATATCAACTGGACATGAAAGAGCATTATTCATTTATAATCAAACTGATGATTTATTCTTTTTAGAAGAAGAAGAAGAAAGAAAATTAGAAGCTGAATATGAAAAACAATTAGTTGAATCACAACAATTTTTAAATTTACAAGATCCAAATGCAGAATCAACATTTGCAGGTAAAAGAACAATTGAAACTATCACAGATGGTGATAAATTAATTGAAGCAATTGAATATGCAATGAGAGATGATGAATCATTTGAAGAATATGAAAAGAATCCAAATTTATTAGAAAAACCTATTCACAATCCAATTTTATTAAATTTAGATACTGATGAATATATTTGGAAATCTTTAACAAAAATTAAAAGATCAGAAATTGAAAATGTTTTATCAATTATACCATTTAAACATGGTGTTTATGTTTTAAAGAAAATGGAAAATATTTTTAAAAAGGTAAAAGTAAATGTTGAAATATCAACAAGAATTATAATTTCAATTTGTGAAATATTTCAATTTCAAATATTATCAGAACCATCTTTAATTCCTTTAATCATTTCACTTTCGAAATCAATTAAAGATTTAGTATCAAATGAAAGAGTAAGATATCTTAGTAAATATCATTAAATCTATTTTTAGAATCAAATTGGTTTCAATATTGCAGGACTTCAATTTATCAAACAAAGACTTTCAAATGAAAAAGAAATGTTAAATATTGAAGAAGCAATCATTTTAAAAAGACATGTTGATAAAAAAGAAGCAATTGAATCAAAATATCAAACAAGTTTGAAAAGAAAAAGACAAAATGAAATTGATGAAAAAGAAAAGAAATTTAAAAGTTTCTTTGAATAAATATCATTTATATTTTCTCTTTTTTTTTGTATTAAAAATTGGAGTTGGAATTACAATTGGACAAATTGGATATTCATATCCTAATTGTTTCAAAAAATATTCTGATATTTCATCACAATCACCTAAACAAGTAACATCTCTAAAATTTTCATCATCATTATATGAATCAATAAAAGGACCAGATAATTCACGATTTATTAATAATCTTGGACAATCATCAGAAACAAGATGAACCAAATTACAAAATGGTGCAACTGAAAGTGAAGTACCCATTATAATTAATAAATCACATTCATTAAAACAATTAATATTTTCAAAAAATTTATCAGGTAAAGATTCACCAAAAAATACCTTTTAAGAAATTTAGAATTCAATAAATTACAATATTTGGTTTAACTAATCCACTATCACAATTATTACAAAGTGGAAATTTGTTTGAAAATATATTTGATTTAAAATGATCTTCTGAATAATTCAATTTACATTCAACACAATGAGCTGCAGAAAATGTACCATGTGCTTCAACAATTAAATCTTCATCAACACCAACAATTCTTTCTAGTCCATCAATATTTTGTGTGAAACATTTTTTTAATAAATTCTTTTCATTTAAAATTTTAATAAGATGATGAGTCAATGTTGGTTTGAAATTTGTTGGATATATTTTCTTAGAAAGTTTATAAAATGGAATAGGATTTGATTTAAAAAAATTCAATTCAAATATTGATTCAGGTGTTGGTATATCTAATAATTAGTAAAATATGATTAGTTTACTATATTCTATTTGAATAAATACTTAAATACTAATTTTACCTTGTAAATTAGCATATAATCCTGTTTTTGGTGATCTAAAATCGGGTATACCAGCATTTACAGATACACCTGCTCCTATCATCATTATTATATTCTTTATTTTTCCTAATTTTATTTTTTGAATAATATTATCAATTGTAGGTCTTTCATGAAGTACTGATAATTTTCTTTTGAAAGATAATTTATTTTCAATTTCATTCAAATAATCTTTCAAAATGGATTCTCTTTCAATTTGAACAGTTTCATTTTCTTCTTCTTTGTTTTCTTCGCTTTCACTTTCATTTTCAGTGGAAGTATCATTTTCACTATCAGATGACTTAAATATATCATTTTTAACACTTTGAAGATATTCTTTCATAATATTTTTTTTCGTTTCTTCTTCTTTTTCTTCAACATTTTGTTGTTGTAACATTTTGATTGGTCAAAAAAAAATGGAAGAAAAAAACTTGAAATTTATTAAAAATTTAAGCCAACCATGAAAAAGGTACCAAACCATCTGAAGAACCAATTATTTTTGATTTGCTATAAATCAAATCACCTTCATCTTTAACACTTCCATCACGATTAACTGAATATTTCAATTGCATTAAATGTCCAAATGTTAATCTTTCTTCATTATTAAAATTATCTGTATTTACAGCAACTCGTTTATTTACTTCATTAAAAGTATCTTTTGACCATGGTTTCTCCCATTCTTTATCTGAACCAAGATGTTCTTTCCAAAGAGATTTTCTAAATTCTTTAACTGAATTTGTTGATTTATTTTGATAGGCTGCAAGATTCATTTCTGTATCACGATCACCAGCCAATGATCTTTCATTCAAATTACCACTACCAAAAACAATATATTCATCATCAACAATTATCATTTTTGAATGAACATAAATCATATAAGATGTCATTTTACCTTTTTCTTTATCTTTTTCACATTGTCCAAGACAATAAAATCTTAAATATTCTCTTGGACTTATTGTATCAATTAAATTTAATTCTTTTAAAAATTCAGATAAATTCTTATATAAGAATTCCATTGTTGCCATATGTAATTTCATTGTTCTTCCTGGTAATCCAAATCTACCAGTACCATCTGCATCACCCCAAGGTCGATATCTTATAAAATATGAATAAAAATTGATTTAAAACAAACGGTAAAACAATATAAACTTTAAATTCTCTTTTTAATAAAATCATTTCTTTAATTTTTAATAATATTTCATAAGGAACAATATTTGGTGCTAAATCATCCCATCCTTGACCTAATTTCCATTCAAAACTTGATCCACAAAAATATTGATTTTCGATATAAATAAATCTTTCTGCATTTCTAATTGAATTAATAAAAGAGCATTGAATTCCTTTTTCAAGAAATCCCATATTCATATCTGATCTTACTAATTGTGTTGTCCAAGTACCATTTTTTCTTACTGGCATTTTCTTTGATGTATTAATCAATTTTAAAAATGGTTTTTGTTGATCCCATCTATCACTAAATGCTTTAACAATATCTAATGCAATTTCTCCTTCAACTCTTCCATGTACATCATGCCATGGATTTTTCTTTGTCACACCATCATCTTCATATAATGTATGATCTGGTGTATCAGATCTTCCAACTGCTAAATCTAAACCACCTAAAAATGCACAAATATTTCCATTTGGTTCATCCATCATCATATATTTTAAATGATGTGATGAAATATAAGCATTCATATTATTTGGACTTTCAATCAATTTAACTAATACTTTAGTTCCTTTAAATGCTTTTTCAGTTGGAAAATTATCCTAAAAATATTTAAAATATAATATTAGAGTACTGTTGGCCTAATATTAATAAAATGATTAATATATTCAATTCAAATTACATCATTGTTCTATTATCTCTTCCCCATAATGCAACAACAACTTGAATTTCTTCTGCTTTTTGTTTTAATAATTCAATAACAGTTAATGGTCTTTCTTTAGTTCCACAAATCATAAGATCATGTTTCATTGACCATGCAAAAATATAAACAAATTCTTTTGCATTTAAAATTGCATCATACATATCTTCAAATGCATTATGTTGACTATTATCATCTTCATTCTCTTTATAAGACCATTCCTTTGTTAATGCATCTTTTTTATTTTTAACATTTTTTTTTATCATCTTTTACCTTGATATAAAGTTACATGACAATTCTTTCTTGCTGGAAATGGATGATATTTATTTACCTCCATTGCCCAACGATTAATATGTATATTTGAATAGATTTCAATTGACCTTTTTGATAAAATATCAAATCCATATGGTTCTCCAATTTTATTTGATTTTGAGTAAATATCACACATTTTATTTTGACAAATCCATTCATTTTTTGATTTATCTTCCAATGTAGTTAAACAATTTGGACATACAATTGGATTCTCCATTTCATCTGAAACACAAATTATTGAATATTCAATTCCAACATCCAATTGTTTTTCAATATTTTTTTTAAGTGAATTTATTTGTCTTTTTGAAACTGCATTGATTCCAGTTAATACAATGATTACATATAAATCTAATTCTGTCATCATTTTTTTTACTAGTCTTGTATCTAATGCCAAAAATCTTTTTGAAATAAAAATAAAAATAAAAAATACCTTTCTGTGCAATCAAAAAAATAATATGCCATCTTTATACTCAATGATACTGATTTTGGAATTTGTAAATCTTTTAAATTTTTTATAAAAATAAGTATTTTATCAAACCTTCATCTTTCAAAGGTGGTTTTATTAACTCTTTAACTGAAGTAGAAAAATTAACACCCATATCTTCATCTGTTTTAAAAATACATATTTTTTCTTGTATTCTTAAATTTTGAATTTGTTTTAATTCATATATTTCAAATAATTCAGGTTCTAATAATTCTTCATCAAAAGCAGGACCACAAACAAATACGTTTGGTAATGGAAGAAAATCTAAAGTAGGATTTATAAAACTCTTTTTAACTTCCATTTTTTCAACTTTTATTTCTTCAACCATTTCTTCAGTCATTATAAAAATAATGTGAGAGTTTTAACCAATAGGAATAATGTTTGTTGACCAAGATGAAGACAACAAAAAGTATTTGAAAGAAAAAATAAAAAAAAGAAATGAATTAAAAAAATTGATAAAACAACCATCAAATTTTGATTTAAAAAAGACAATTTCAAAATTAGTTTATTTTAATGTTGGAGGAAAAATATTTAATTGTTATTTATTTACACTATTGAAACATGATAGTATTTTAAGAGTTCTATTTTCAGGTCAACAATTGTTGAATACAGATGTTTTGAATGATAAAAATGAAATGATTTTTGTTGATCGACCTTCAAAACCTTTTGAGATTATTTTGAATTGTATTAGAACAAATACCATGTATATAGAAGAAGAAAGTGATTTAGGATGCTCTCAAAAGTTATTAGAAAATGAAATTAAATTCTATGGTCTCAAAAACAAAATACAATTTAAAAAGAGAATAGTTCCTATTTATCCCAAAAAGAAAAATAATAGGGTACCACCAATGAAAATGAACAACTTTGGTGGTGGTATTCCACCTATTTTGAATCCAATCAATAGAGTGATGCCAAATGTTGGAAGTTGGAAAAGTAAACTCTTTCTTCAAGAATTCATTAGAGGTATAAGTTCAGCTTTAAATATAATATCCACTATAATGATTATATTTTATTCATTTGGTTTGAAATATTTCCAAAAAACGAATCATTTTTTTATTCCAATTTTTTTACAGTATTTGTTACAATTAAATGTTTCTGGAATATTTTTTAGTTGGGTTCTATTTAAAGATCCATTAATATTCCTGATCAAATCAGATTTCAACAATATGAAAATGGTGGGAATGCTACCTTTGATTTGGAAGAAACGAATAAGTTCATCAATGAAAATTAAAATTTGTTCTCAAATGTCAATAGTAATTATATTATTGTATTTTCAAAACCTAATATTGAATCATCATTATTTATTTTGGATAATATTCATTTGTAATCTAATATTTATATTAGTTGGTGAAATTGAGAAGTCATCAATTTTTCTTTTCATTGATTTATGGTTGTACTTTTTTAGAATTGATGGTGCATTGAAAATGACAGTTGAATTATTATATTTCTCATCATCATTAGAAAAAACATGTAAAATATGATTTGTGTTCATATCAAAAATGGTAATAATTTAATGTTTTACTACTTGTTTATGAATAAACCAATCTTTTGATTGACATTCAGTATTACAATATCTAACTTGACCACAAACACATTTCTTTAATTTTTGTTTAAAATTTCTACAATATGAGCATAATCTTGATTCTTTCAAATTTATTTTTATTGAATCTTCCAATTCAGTTAAATTCACACTTGTTCCTAACCAAATTAATAAAGTTAGAGTATTCATTGCTGTATAATAAAATCCCTCAGCTTGAAGACCTTTAATCAATCTCAAATATGTTTTTGGACTTGGAGAATCAAAATCATAATTTAATGATTCTAAAGCATCAATAATTGCATTTCTATAATTTTCAAGTTTCAAATGACATTCAGCACGATTACTAAAATATATTTGAATTGATGATACTTTGTACAATCCTTCATCAGGAAGTGAATGAATAGCCTCTGTATATGATTCAATTGCTTCTACATATTTTTTTTGTTTGAAAAAGTTATTTCCAATTTGTTTAAGTTTTTCACCATTTTCTTTTTTTTCATTTTTGTTAAAATCTCATTTTCAATTATTCTTTCAGAATAGAATTTATCACCCTTAGATTCTAAATTCTTTATAAAATCATTTTTAATTTCATCAATTCCACTGAAATGATCAAGTAAAGATTTGAAAATATTTTGGTAAATTTAAAATTAAAGATAAACATTCATCATCTTTTGATAATTCAAATAAAATTTGATAAATCATTGATTGTAAATTAATTGCACCATGATTATATCTACATGAAATACTTCTCAATAATAATTCATTATGTGCTATTTTTCTTTTCATTTCAACACAAGATTTTGATAAATTTAAAACTGCTTCAAAAATGAAAAGTTGAATTTGATAATCAGGGTTTAAACTCCATTCTGTTAATATATTCATAAATTCAAAATTTAAATCAATATCAATAGCATATTGAGAATCTAAAACAAAATTTGCTAATATTGGCCATAATGATGAATTTCGTTCAATAATTAATGCAGGTAATTCAAAAGTATCTTTCATATTTTCAAATATATATGGTGGAATATTTGAATCAACAATAGCCTTTCTTCCATTATTTATTTTTGCAATTTCACCTAAAATGGATCCTGCTTCTTCTTTAATTTTTGAAAAATATGTAATTCTTTTATAAGCTTCATCTATATTCATTTCTTCCATTGGTATAATTCCATAAGTAATATTTTGATGATAACTCACAGATATATTACCTTTTTGTTGACTAAGAATGTACATTTCTGATTCACTGAATGATTTTGACAAATAATAAGATACTGCATACATTTTTGGGTCTCTTAAAAATTCAAATATAATTGATACTAATTCTAAATCAATTATTTGTTGTGAAATTGGTTCAAAATAACTTAAAAAGCTTAAAAATTTGATTAAAATCCATTTCTCACAAAGATTACATTCTTTAGATTTAAAATATTCAATTAATTGTTTTGAAAATCCATTTTTAATAATATTTTGACAAAATTCTTCATTAATATTTTTTATATTTTTTGTAAAGTATGCTTCTGCTATCTTAAAACTGACTTTTCCGTTCATTCTGATTAATCAGACCAGACATTAAAATCAAGGTTTCTTTCAGGATAGGACCGTCGCCAGCAGTACTGGCAGTTTTTGGATTTCCAATAAAATTTTGTATATTCATCAGAAATATATTTCTTGCTCCATTATAATCTCTTGGAAGAGAAAAATTACAATATTTACAATT
>JABLTG010000032.1:0-56509 GCA_016618085.1 Neovahlkampfia damariscottae
GTTGACAATTTTTCACTGATATTTTCTGATTCATTTTTTTTAAGAGCTTGATAATCATTTAATGAAAAACTACCACCAGTAAAATTACTAGATATTTTAGATCCAATATTTTTATTTCCAATTTTTGAATTTCCAAAGTTCATATCATCATCATCATCATCTTCTTCAATCCAACATTTTTTTGGTGTAATATTTATATTTTTTTTTACTTCTTCTTGTTCTTCTTTTAAAAATTTAATTAAAAAAAAAAAAATAATTTAACTTGAATCTTTTGTTGCTGAATCTTCAATCCATGAATTATCATTTAATGATGTTACTTTGTTTTCATTCTTATTCAAAGTAAAGGTATGTTCAGAGTCATTTTCTTCATCTTTTTGAATACCTTCATCATAATCAACATCATCCCATTCAAATTCTTCAGAATCATTTTCTTTTAATGGATTTGTTTTATTTTCACTTGAATCTAAAGAAAAAATAGGTCCAGAGTCATTTTCTTTTGATTTTTCAAAAACTTCTTTTTCTTCTTCTTCTTCTGTCCAATTTAAGGTATCAGTTGAGTTTTCTTTTGAATCAAGTTTCTTAGATTCATCAAAAGAAACATTTTGAACATTATCACAAGAAATATCTTCATTTGAATTTGTGTTTTCCATTTTTTCGTTTTTTTTAAAAACAGAACAACTAAAAATGATTGAAACTGATTGGTTCTTTCAAAATAAGAAATTATTGTTCAATACAACAAATCCAGTTCAGTTTTCAAAATGAATGAACTGGTTAATTGAATAATCTGTTCAGCAACAACAAAAAAAAATCATAAATTAATGCTCATATACTGTTTATTCAGAATTGTAATTCTGTTTGTCGCCCGTGTAGCTCAGTGGCCAGAGCATTGGACTTCGAATCCAAGGGTCAAGGGTTCGACCCCCTTCTCGGGTAAAAATTTTTACAAAATCACTCCTTGTGTTAGATTTAATTGATCAGTGAGTTGGCATGGTTTTTATAGAAAAGGAATTTTTTTTTCTTGTGCTCATTAAGCACCAAATATGGTGGCGGTTGGTGATAAAAATCCTCAAATTTGGTGTTTTCAAGTTCAAAACTGGAAACAGTCACTGAATAAGGCGAATTTTCCAGTCATTTTTTACCCAATCCAAATTTGGAAGTTCAATAAGTCCAATCAAATAAAATCTACTAAATTAGAAGGTTAGTTTATCCGAATTGGTGGAAGGAAAAATTTAAATGTAGATATTCAGAATTCCATTTTAACAAAATCGACGAATTGAGTAATTTTTACAAAGACATGGAAGAATACGATGCTGACAAACCTCTTGCTTTGGAAGAACTAGAAAACTATTTTCACTTGCCCATATCACAAGCATCAATATATTTAGAGCTACCAACAACAGAATTGATCAAAAAATGTAGGGCACTTGGAATCAAAAGATGGCCATATAGCAACGCAGCTTCAAAGCAGAAGCAACAAAAAATGAAAAATGTAACACCAAAAAAACCGCCCAAATTAATGTTCACCGAATCTCATTTTACTGTCAGCATTCACGAAAAAATGAACGAAAAAACGAATGAAAAAACGAATGAAAAAACCGAAATCACAAAAGAAATTCCAGAAGGCCCAAGAGTGCTTCCATCATTCACAGAATTATTAAAAAGTGTGGAAGATAATTGTAAATAAAGTTTATTCAACGATTGAAAGTGAACAAATTTTTTTTGCACGATCCAGTGATTTGTTCATCCAGTATTGATTTACATAACTACTATTTTTATAAACTTCTTCAATTTTTTCATAGATGTATTGAATATGATTAATAATTCTCAATTGAATTTGAGACTCTTCCTTCAAAGTTTGAACTAATTCCTCCAATTCTTCAAGTTGACCAAATGATAATTTTTTATCATCATTTTCATATTTAACTTTTTGTTCTTGAGGTATTCCTATACCTAACACATGACTTGATGTTGGCAACGGCAAATACTTGAATTTTCTCCCAATTGAACAACCAAATTCAAAGAAGGCGGTGTTAGGTTTCTTACATAAATCTTGAATATTTGTTAGTTTTTTTATTTTGAAATTACCAATTTTATTGATGACAAAATACAATTTTTCATACATTGAAGCACCAAAAAAATGATGTTTGACACCACTTTCATTTGAGTAACCATTTGGAAGTAATCCTTTAACACGTTCTTCCATCATTGAATCTGTTGGAAAAATTAAATACAGAAAATATTCTTACATGCACCTGTCAATAAACTCTCAACAAAACCAGGTCCCTTTGACCCGTTGATTTCTTTTATGGCTTGCTCATACATTAACTTTTTTGTGTCTTGATCTAACAAAGTCAATTGTAGCATATGCAAAGAACATCCTATACTGAGCATATGATCTGTAGAAACTAAAAATAATACTAAAGAACTTTGTGTGAAGAAGAATTCCAGAACATCAATGTTAGCTTTGAATTTTTGTGGATCAGTCATTGACTCATCATTGAAGCCTGGAGTATCAATAATTATCAAACTTTTCACAACAGGTTCATTATTTTCAAGAATTTTGCTTGATGTCCATGGGTTAAAGTATTCTGTTAAATTTTTTTCTTTGGGTTGAACTTTTTTCTCTTCTGATTTTTTTTTTGAATTTTTTAACTTTTCTTCAAATGGTGTCCCAATGATGTATTTTTCATTAATTACAATAGCATTTACAATTTCATTACTTATGAATAATTAATATTTCAAATGAATTTTTTTACTATTTTGTGAATATTTCTCTCAAATTACTTTCATAAAATTGACGATATCGATTCATTTTTTGAATTTGTTTTAATTCATACCAAACAACATTTTTTCGTTTATCTGTTTTTGTTCTTTGAATAGGTTCTAATAAATCATCATATTCTATTTTTTCATTTTTTAAACCTGATGTCAGTTCTTGAAATTCTTCATCAGGAACTGTTTCAATAATTGTAAATTGAGTATCTATTGCATTTGAACCAGTTTCACGAATAGGTATCCCAAATAAATGATTTATAAAAGAAGATTTTCCTTTAATAGTATTTGATGAGTAGATTTGTTGTATTACCTTTAAGATTTTTTTTTCAAAAATAATGTGCAAAATGTTACCTGAAGATTGATCTCCTAGGATTGTTAAAACATTTTTTGACAATGGTGTTTTTGAAAATTCAAGTTTAAAATCTTCTTTTGCAATATCTGCAATTTCTTCAAGTTGGGATAAAAGTTCTTGATGCGTTGTTGATTTCATCCAATGAAAATGAAATGTTTTTTTGATTTTTTTATTTATTAAGACTCCTGTGTAATTCGTTATGAGAATAAACCTTTGGTTTTCAATTTGAAGTGTGGAGTTTCAGCTAACTAAATGGTGTTTTCCTTAGTATCAAGACAAGATTCCTATTAAGTTGCGATACTCCGAATATGTCATGTTATTCCAACTTTCAATTGAAACATAAGTTCTTGAGATAATAAATTTTATTCACCAATTTTTTGTTTCTTTCTTGTTGTTTTCTTCAATTAGAACACAAATTCTTTATTTATGCCATCAATTATAAATTTATTTTGCAAAATCAGATCCATTCCCAGAAGTCTCACTTTTTTATCAACACAAACCGTATTTTAAAAGTTTTTTCAGGATACTCATCAAAAGAAAAAGTAAGAGTTGTGATGGGATTTGTAATTTCTATTCCGCCTATAAGACTAAATTTTCTTGTCCCTATTTTTAAGTGTAAATATTCCAAATCTTTTTCAATGATAGAAGTTGTTTCTGAGCCGGTGTCAAATAAAAAATCTTGAAGATCACAATCAAAAGTTTTTTTCATTCAATAACAACATAGCAGTACAATTTTTGAGAGTTAATTGGTGATGTTTTTACAAGTTTTTTTTTGAAACCTTTTTTTCCAACTTGAGATAATATTGCATTTCCCATGAAAATCAACTAAAATCTTTGGAGTGTATTCAGTTTGGCTTTCAGAAACACCAGAGTGGTTTGTTGAAGTAAGCAAAAAAGTTTGTTGGATAAATTGAATCAAATTGTTACTTTGTTGTTTTTAATCTGCGTCTGTCATGATTGGTCAGTCCACCCATAATATTTTTGTTAAATTGGAAAACTATAGTTTCAATTGTGATTCAAAATATGAACAAAAAACAATATCAAAGACATTTTCTTATAGAACATCCTAGGACTTAGTAGGAGGAACCACTTAGTTGGTTGAAACCACACTTAGTTGGAATAAAGTTCAGTTATTCATAAAAACACTACTTAGTTGAAACATCCCACTTCAAATTGAAAACTAAAGTTTATTCATATAACGTGACCAATTACGTTGGAGTCTTATTTTAACTCAAAAAGAAATTAAACATCCTCCGTTCCCTCATCCAATCAAATTTTTCAACTTCATGTCAGACACATCCAAAGTTCAGTAAGAAAAAAAAATTTTGACAACAAAGAGCAAAATTCTCTGTAATTTCTGTAAATGATGTTTATGAAATCAGCAAAGATGAAGACGGTGTTGGAGGTTTAGCTGAATTGTGCACAATTATTAAACAAGAAAAAGGAAAAAATTGTTTTGTGACGTTAAATGGTGATTTTTTATCTGCATCTATGCTTGCTGCGAAATTTAAAGGTTCACATATGATTGACATATTCAACACCATTCCATTCACCTATTTAACATTAGGAAATCATGAATTTGATTTTGGAACAAAAATACTTTTAGAAAGAATAGCTGAAACAAGAAAAGATATTAAATATATCAATTCAAATATTAGACATTCTGATACTCATCAAATACTCAAAGGAACATTTGAAAAAGATATTATCATCTTAGAGAATAATTTAAAAATTGGTGTTTTTGCTGTTTGCACTACAGATACAACTCAACTTTCAACTCCTGGAAAGGATTGTTATTTTGAAGATGTTTTGACAGTATCAAATAAAATGGTCAAAGAATTGAAGGAATTTGATAAAGTTGACTGTGTTATTGCATTAACACATTTGACTATCACTGAAGATCGTGAATTAGCAGCCAACGTTCCTGGTATTGATTTTATGTTAGGTGGACATGATCATAGTCCACATACTCAATATCAAGGTGAGTGTTTGATCCATAAATCTGGTATGGATGCTCAATTCGTATCAAAATTCGATATGATATTAGAAAAGAAAATTACTGCATTCAATGGAAAAACTTACATCAAAAATAAGTTATTTCCAAGTTGGAAAATGATTTTAAACAAAGATATTGAGGGTGACAAAGAAACTGCTGCAGTTGTCAAGAAATATCTTGAGTTTCTCCCAAAGGATTCTGGAGAAGTTATTGGACTTGTTATAAAACGTTTGAATTCACAAAAGGACTCTGTTAGAAGTAAAGAAACAAATATGGCAAATTTATTTTGTGATGCTTTGAAAGATGTTTTTAATGCTGATATCGGATTTGTATCAGGTGGAGCTGTAAGGGGAGATAGTTTTTATAACCCAGGGGTAAAAATGACAAAAGGGGATATTGACAAAGAATCACCATTCCCAAATCAATGCAAAATAGTTCAAATTACTGGAAAAATGTTGTTGGAATCAGTGGAATTCGTAAGAATTGAATATTAATCTCTTTCAAAGGGAATCTCGAAATTAGGTGAAATTGTTGGTAGTTATCCACATTTTTCTCATGGAATTTCAATTGAATACAATAAAAAAAACCCAATTGGAAGTAGAGTAACAAAAGCTCTTTTCAACCAAAAACCAATCAAAAACGATGATGTTTTTACCATTGCATCAACATCTTATCTATTAAATGGTGGTGATGGATATCTTTCTTGGAAGTATAATAAACCTGTTGAAAATGAATTGAATGATAAAATCATTCTACACGATGTAGTATTGAATCATATCAAAAAAATCAAAGTGATCGATTATTACCCTCATGATTTTAGATTATATGAAACGAAGAAATATAACATGTGGAAAGTTATTCAAGAAAGAATGTCCTGTGATTAAAATTTATTTTGATTTTTGGAAATATTTTTGTGCATGAGAAGCAACTTGTGATCTTGATCTTGTTAAGACCCAATATTTTGCAATAAGAGACCATTTATGTCCATGAATTTCATAACCTTTTAAAAATAAATCATGTTCCTTTTCACTCCAAATACCAATGTTCATCATAGATGTTGGTCTTGATGTTGATTTTTGAAGTTTATCTGAGATTTTTGGAATTGAATTTTTTTTTTTTTCTTGAAAGTATTGACTCCAAAATTTAATCACTTTCTTTGATTTTTGACAATTTTCAAAATTTGATGAATTTTTGTGTCTTTTTGGTTGTTCACATTTTTTTGGGATGACATTTTGTTTTTTTTGATGAAAAAGAAATAAATCTTGGAAAGGTGGACATAAATAAATCTTGGGTTCTAAAGGTTCAATTTTCATTTTCCTTCAAATTGATTTTTTGGTAAAATTGTTTTAACCATTTAAAAAAACTTTCGATTTAACCATAGATAGTCTAAATGGTTGATTTGATGATTTTCTACTTTTTTAGATATTTTATCCTTACAAAATTGTTAAAATTGTGAGAATAAAACATTCCTCTTGTTTCTCTTGTTTCCTTCAAAATGAATGAACTTCCAAAACTGAATTCATCCAATAAACTCACGTCATGTCTTCTAAAACATTTGTTGTGTTGGTGTTGTTGTTGGCTTTGTTTCAATCACTTTTTGCTCTTCGTAGGATTAATATTGGTGGAAGTTTAAGAGATAAAAATCCAATTCACAAATTATATGCAAATATGAAAGTTGGTATGAAAGAAACAAATTTTAAAATTTAATAAGGTGTTATTACAGCTGCAGGTTCAAGATCTGATTCAACAGCTCTTATCAGAAATTTACTCGCTGCAGGTGCTAAATCTGTTGAATGGTTACCATTTCAACGTCCTTGTGGAGCTACAGTACGTAATCCTGAAATGGTAAAGAAAATTGAATCACTTGACGCAATGTATTTCACTGGTGGAAGACCAGAAAATTTACATTATTGTCTTTTTGGTGATACATCAACACCAAAAGAAGATACTCCTGCTTTAAAAGCAATAAAAAAACTTAAACTTGGTAAGCTAAACAAATAAATAAATAACAAACAGTTGGTGGATCATCTGCTGGATCTTTGGTTCAACCAAAATTTGCTGTTTTAACAACTGGTTATCCATCAAGTTATGAAACACTCAGAACAGGAAAAATGGCATTCAGTAAAAACGGAACAGAAATGTTAACCAGTCATGTTTTGGTTGATGTACATTTTTCAGAACGTGGAAGACAAGTATTCAAAAAAGTTTGGTTTATTAATTCATTAATAGGGTCGTTTATTTGTGTTACAAAGAAATGCTAATTTGAAATATGCCTATGGTATTGATGAAGACACTTCAATGGTTACAGATGATAAAGGAAATGTTGAAATTATTGGAACAAGTGGAGTTTTTGTTTATCAAAAAATTGATGAACAAAATACTAAATTCCATTTTTTGACACGTAAAAAAAATTTTTAACATTTATAATTTTTTTTGACAGATGGGGATAAATTTGATGAAAATACAGGAAAAGTTAAATTTGCAAAATGGAAAAAAAAATGTCCACCATCAACAGTTAAACCATCTCCAAGTCGTAGTATCTTTGGAATTAATCAATTTAGAACAAAAGCTATTCAAGTTGCTCAATACTCTGAAAAATTTGAATTGAAAAATTTTCAAGGATCAAATCCAGTTGTTGAAGTTACATTATCAAGAAAAAAAAGAGCATTTTGTGGTGAATTTGAAGGAAAACAATACACAAGTTTTAAGAATTTCAATGTCAAAATGGAAGTTAAAAGAGGAAAAGACATTACACAAACAGGTGACGAACCTTTACCAGAAGATTATTGGAAATGGGAATTATAAATCTTTATTTCAAATGAAAAAACTATTTTTTTTTCAAAAATGTAAAATTCTGTTCTCGAAATTATTTTTACATTTTTTCATTCAAAAATTTAGCATTTCTTTTTAAAATTTCGAGTTTACAATTTGAATTTTTTGAATACTTTTAAGAACATTTCAGCAGGTTGAGCTCCACTAAATGCATATTTATTTCCAAAAATGAAGTAAGGAACACCACTAATTCCATATGAATATCTGAAAGTGTTTGCTTCTTCATTGACTGAATCTTTATCATCAAATATTTTTTTATAATCTGTTATTTCATATTTATCACCTATTTCTTTTAAAACTTCTTCTTTTCCAATGTTCTTTCCTTGTTCAAAATATGTTGAAAATATATCACCTATAATCTAACCAGAGAAACATTAAATTTTGATTTTTTTTTACTTCATTTTGTTTTCCTATTTCTTTTGCATATTTGATTAATTGATGTGATTTGAATGTATTTGGAACAACATCACCACGTTTAAAATTAATTCCTACATCTTTTCCTACTTGATTTAAACGGTCAAACATTGGTGATTTAGTTTCATCATCAATTCCAAATTTTTCTTTGAAATATGCTTGACGATTAACTCCTTCTTCTGGTATTTGAGAATTTAAGAAAAATGGATGCCAAGTAATATTAAATTTGTATTCATTTTTTGCTTCTTTGAGTGCTGCTTCTAGGTTTTTTTTACCTACGAAGCACCAAGGTCAGATACTATCTGAGACAATTTTAATGTCAACAAGAGGTTTTTCTTCTTCGGAGTTTATTGAAGACATGATTGGTCAATAACTCCGAAAAAAAATCTTTTTATTTAATGGAAACATTTTTCATTTTTCACCATTCCATTCTCCTAAAAATTGATCAACAAAATCTTTCATAAAATCTTCTCTTTTTTGTGCAATTTCAAATCCTGATTTAGTTTTCATTTTATCTTTTAACAAAAACAATTTCTCATAAAAATGATTAAGAGCAGTTGATTCTTCTTTGTTATTCATATAACTATCTTTTGTCAAATTCGTGCGAGGTTTAATTTTTGGATCATAGATTTTTCTGTTCATTTTCAATGCTGCAAGTATTAATAATCAAATTTTTTTTGAATGATTTACAATATGAAAAACATCTTGTTATCCCCATTGCTCCAATTGCATCTAATCTATCTGCATCCATAACTATTTCCAATTCTTTTGTACTTTCAATTTTTGGTGAATTTTTAGACAATTCATTTTTAAATGAAATATTTTCAATAACAAATACTATCCTTTCAATGTTATCCTTTGGATAATTTAATTTTTCTAAAAATTCTCTTGTCGCTTTTGGACCTGCATTTTCACTTGAAAAATTAATGAATTTGGGTTTCTGTTGGTTACTCTCCTGAATATTTATAATCTTTTAAATCATGTAATAAAGCAGATAATTGAATGATTTCAAGAGTTTCTTCGTTTGTAATTCCTTCCATTTTTGCAAGTTTCAAACTCATTTTTTCTACTCTTTCAATGTGTTCATAATTGTGTGAAAAATCATTTTGTTTCAATTCTTCTTGAATGTAACTTCTTGCTAATCTCACCACGTTACTGTCTGACATTTCCTTTTTTTTTGTAACCTTCCAATGATTTTGATTTGTCAAAACAATTAGAAACTTCTACCTTTTTTTATTGGAAAGACATAAATTAGCTTAATTGGTTGAAACATCAGAAACTTCTAATGTCTACTTTTCAAGTTGATTACAACGCAGGTTCTTACGATGGAACTTATCCATTATTTCTTCAAGACAAAAATATTTCACCTGAAGAATATCAACAAACTATAAACTACATCAGTCAAAGAACAGCAGAAATTGAAAAAAATTCTATGAATGGAATGTTTATTCCTGTTTGGATTGGAATTAATGGACTGGCAACAATAATATTAGGAGGTGTTCTCGCATTAAATGCTCTTTATTTAAGAGGAGAACTCTCAAGTTTGTTTTAAAAAATTAATTTTTTTTCTCAGCTATTTTTTGGATAGCCGCACCAATAACATATGTTTTTGTCACCAGTGTTTTGTTCATTGTACTCCTTTATAGAAATATCAGAATTCGAAATAAAAAGATTCAAGCTTACGCTGTTTTGAAAAATGACATTGAAAGAGAAAGTTCAAAATATCACTCAAGAGGTGTTCAGATTTTATTAAGATTTAAGGATGTTATTGTCCATGGGCATAAAAGATCTCATACGGTCCAAATTCCTTACTTGGAGTTGATCCTTTATAACGGTCAACAACAACCACAGTCTTATCAACAATCATCACAATATCAACAACCACAGCAATATATTCAATATCAACAACCACAACAATATACAGATCAAATTCCAACAAATAATCAAATATATTCTCAACCACAACAAGATACAACAGTTTATTATCCAACTGAATCAAATTATCAAAATCAACAATCAAATGAAAATGTACAATACCAAAGCTTAAATAGTCCAACATTTTATCAAAAATAAATTTTTTTTCTCCCTGGTCAAGGTAAAATGATTTGATTGGCAGACTTTTATCTCAACAGAAAAAAAGATGTGTGCGTGGAAAATCGAAGAAGTTGAAGGTACACCAGCTTTAATTGTTACCATAAATTCAAATAAATCAAATTGTGTAAACTTTAAATTCTTACAAGACTTACATGAGTGTTTTGATATTTTAGATTCAAAATACCCACAACGTCCGATAATTTTAACTTCAGAATCTTCATCTATTTTTTCCTCAGGTATGGACCTAAAAATTGTTGGTGCTGCCAGAACAAAAGAAGAATCAAAAAAAATTTTTATTGAATTCGAAAAAGGTAAATTTTAAAACAATTAAAACAAGAATTCAGGAATGTCTCGAATTTTAACTTCACAAAGAAGAACTATTGGTATGATTAATGGAAGTGCTTTAGCAGGTGGTTTCTTTTTAGCTCTAGCTTGTGACTACAGAGTCGGAATGACCAACGACAAATTCAAATACGGAGCAAATGAAGTAGTTCTTGGTATACCATTTCCAACTTCTTTAGAAGTTTTAAAACTTAGAATTTCGCCTAAAAATGCTTGGAATTGTGTCTTGGGCGGAAAAATTTATAATTCAAAAGAAGTAAAAAATTTCACACAAAAATTTTTAAATTTCTTTATTAGGCTCTTGAACTTGGTGTATTTGATGAATTAGCAACATCAAAGGAAGATTTAATGGAATTATGTGTAAAACAAGCAACTGTAATTCCTATGGATGCAATGGAAGCCTATTGTTCAATTAAAAATTCTTTATTAGACAGAGTGATGAAAATTACAGTTGAAGAAAGTCCAAAAATGTTGGATGAATTTGCTAGAGTCAGATTTAGTAAAGGAACATTAAAGATTATGATGGGAATTTACAAAAAAATGATGAAATCAAAAATGTAAAAAGTAAATCATTGATAGAATATGTTATCGATTTTTGTTTGAACTGATTCATCTTAAAGTCAAAACGACCATGGCTGGTAATTTTAACCAATCATTTTCTTGGAAAATCTGAACATTAAGTCGAGGATGAGTGCAAAAGAAAGTATTTCATTTGCGATAATTGGACACTTAAACTCGGGAAAATCATTATTAAGTTGTTTGTTGAAAGATGGTTCAGTAAATAGATTTTTTGAAACAGAAGACAAATTTGAAACTCATCAAAAATATAAGCAACAAACACTTTCGAGATATTTTTCTGTAGAACTTAAAAATATACTCTTTCAAATGTTTGATTGCAAAAGTTACCCAAAATATTACAAAGGTTTTTTTAAAACTATTTCCCAAGTTGATGGATGTTTTATGACAGTCTCAGCTTTGGATGAAGAATTCAAAGTGAATAAAAATAGTATCAGAGATCAAATTTTATTATCTAAAATTTTTGAAATTGAAAAATTCGTTTTTTTCATCACGAAAATGGATCATGAAAAAGTGAAATATTCAGAGGAAGTTTTCAACAGCACTGTGAAAAAATTACGTCTTATTTTAGATTCATTAGAGTTAAAAAGTGAGAATTATAAATTTATTCCAATTTCAGCACTTGAAAAAGAAAATATTTTTGAAACACAAACAACAATGAAATGGTGGTCTGGTGAAACGGTTTTTGACATTCTGGGAAAAATGTTGCCACCAAAAAGAGTTCAATATGGTAACATTACTAGATTTTCAATCAGAGAATCTCTTAGAATTGGTGGAATTGGAACAGTTGTCATTGGATGCGTGTTACAAGGATCAGTATCCTTAAAAGGGTATGGAACATATTCTGTTAAACCAATTCGATCAAATGCAAGTATATTGACAATTGAAAAGGGTGACTCATCTGTGGATAAGGCTGAGATGGGTGATTTTGTTGGACTCACTATTCGATACGCTTCCAATCTCGATTTCCAAAGTGGTTACGCTCTTGGGGATTTGACATTACAAGCATGTGAAAAAATTCAAGTAAAATTGAAAATTCAAGATTATCCAACTCATATTCATCCAGGATATGAACCAATTTTATTTGTTCATTGTGCAAATTCAAGAGTAAAAATTGATAAAATTTTATTCACTTTCAACGATCAAACTAATGACATTATTGAAAAGAATCCATCAAAAATTAAAAGTGGTGATTTTGCACTTGTTGAATTGATACCTTTCAAACAAATATGTGTTGAAGAATTTGATTTGTGTGCGAAAATGGGAAAAATTGTATTATGGGATTCAAACAAAATCATTGGATTTGGAACTATCCAAAGAGTATTCTACCCAGTAAAATATCCAAATGAAACTCCATGCATTATCAACCAAAAAAATACGGACATCAAATTTCAATCATTCAATTTTTCCGACCTTTAAAAAAACTAAAACCATTTTATTCATTTAATTTTATATTAACATGTTGTACCAACAAATCAATAGCAACCAAATTATCACCACCTCTTGGTACAATAATATCTGCAAATTTTTTAGTTGGAGAAATATAATCATCAAAAGAAGGTTTAACAAATTTTTCATATTGTGTTAACACACCTGATAAATCTCTACCTCTTTCACTAATATCTCTTTTAACTATAAGAAAATCATAAATAATTTCAATATTTTTTACTTCTTCTTGCTAATCTATCAAAATTGTTAATTTTTCTTATATTTGGGTATTCACCTAGTATCAGCATCTGTGTCAACAAAGATTTTCAAATTCATTAATTCACGAAGTTCTTTTGAGTATAAAATAAGAATTCCTTCAATAATAATCACATCAGCGCCAAAAATTTCACAACTTTCTGTTGTTGAACTATTGGTGAGCTTTTTAAAAAAAATAAATACCGTGAATGAGTGACAAAGTCATAAACTGGAATTTGAACTTTTTTACCTTTTTTCATTGATTGCAATGTTTCAAAGAGTAATTCAGTGTCAAAAGCATCTGGGTGGTCTTTTTCATTTTTTTAGTTTTTTTTTTTTTTTTACCGAAATTGTATTCATTCTTTTTAGCTGTGATCTGTTGAGTTGTATTTAAAGTTTTATAGAATGAATCTTGAGCTACAACAGCTACTCTTTGGTCTTTCAAAATGAAACTTAATAAAGAAAAACGAACCTCCTAAATGTTTGACGATTGAATTAGTAACTTTGTGAATTAATTAATTGTTAGTTTTTTTTGTACCTGTTGTTTTTCCACTGGCTGTTCCTCCAGCAATTCCTATAATGACTATTTTTGAGTTAAATAAAAGAGTTACATGGTGTTTTTGTTGACTTTTTTTTGTTCTTTTCTTGTGGAGAAAAGTTCATATAATTTCTTATTCTTGATTCTGGTGATTCAGGAAAAAAAAATGAAGTTTCTGGTAAACTACTTGAACCTAACATATTATCCTTTGTAGAACCAAATTCTAATTTTCTACTTGAACTCATTCTTATTTTTCGAGGTGAAGACGTCAGTTTGAAACCAAATGGAAAGGATGTAATCCAATCAAAACTCAAGTTTGAAGAAAACCAAAATTGAACTTTTATTTTCGAAATGAAGCGGAAAATTAAAAAAATAAAAAAAATGAAGTATTTTGATTGGTTGTTTTTCATCAACCAACAAGACGTTATTTTTGAAGTGAATGAGTTTCAATTTTCCAATTTTAGCAGGTTACATTGCAACTTTTTGTTTTACACTTTGCTATTTACCACAAGCCATTTTGAACTTTCAAAGAAAATCAGTTAGTGGTTTTAGCACAACTGGAATTGTAATTAAATTAATTGGAGCTTCATTCTTGGGAGTAAACGCTTATATATTAGGAGAAACTGTACCAACTGTTCTTTATGGTGGTTTCAACATTCTACAACATTCAATTTTCATGTGGCAATTCGCTACATACACAAAAAATCAACAATTTTATCTGTGGATAACTTTTCCATTATTTGCTCTGTTTTTAGGTCAGTACTTACCAGCGACCATGTGTAAAAAAAAAAAAAAAATTCACTCATTTAGTTTTCACCAATTCGATTAAACCAATTGCTCAAATATTCAGTCATCTCCCTCAATTATATGTAACTTATGAAAAAAAAAGTACAGTTGGTGTATCAATGATGTCTCAACATTTGAATTTAATTGGTGGTTTTTTAGGTTTGTACATGTGTTATGAAATTCCACCAAAATCAATAACAACTTATATGATTTATTTATTCAGTTTATTTCAAGCAGTTTCTTTGTACGCATTTGCTATTTACTATGATGGTTTTGAAAGATTCTATAAAGAAATAAAAGAAGAAAAAAAAGATATCAACACAAACAAAGATTTAGAAGACGTTGAATAATGAAATTTACATCATTTTATAATTCCAAGTTTAAAAATAAACAATTTATTTAACTTTAAAGCATTCAAAATCTGTAAGCATAAAGTTGTAAGCACCAGCCAAGAAACTTTTAATTGGGTTTGTATTATAAGTCATTCCTTGAACTGAGTAACTGTATCCAAGATTTGAATAAGATCCTGTTGAAACATTAGGATTTGAAACAATATATAAATCGTGACCACCACCCCAAGTTGGTCCATAAGTACTACATCCGTAACAACTGTTACCTTTACCTGGCATATGAGGTACGAGAGTTGGATTATAACCTTTGGAATTTGTAAGTGAAAATAAGAAACTAGTATAATCAATTGCATAAGTTGAATTTGATGTCCATGGTTTTGCATTATAACCTCCAAAGATATAACCATTACTTGCTTTGAAAACACAAATTGTTTCACCTTGGTTGTCACATTTTGAATGAAATTGTTGTGAAGTCCATCCATCTTTTGAAGCATTGTAAATAAGTTTCCATTGTTTTTTAGCAGCAGGAGCTTTTTGTTGTCCAAGCCATTTGAAAATTTGTGTTGACATTTTTGCGTTAAGAATACTACTACCTGTGAATGTTTTATTTCTTTCTTTAAAGGCTGGTATTTCAGAATACTTAAATGAATCAGGTGAAGCATTATACTCTAAGGCCCAAATATATAAATCTCTTGGCATAAAACCATCTTTTTAAAAAAAGTTAAAAAAAAAAAAATAAAAAAAAATTGTACCATGTCTTACAGTTGTAATAAGATCAACTGCATCAATGAGTGGATATCTAATATGTTTCATAACATCACCAACAACTTCTTTCAAATCTGAATAGTTTTCTTTGTCTTTACAAAGGTTTTTACCCCATTTAATAGCAGCTTTATAAAGATCAGCTTCATCAACAGCAATTTTATCACTTTGAAGAATTTGAATAATAACATCTTTATCAAGAGATAAAAATCCTGGTGATTCAATAACATCTGTTGTTTTTTTTTCAATCAGAGCAAAACATTTTGTAATAAGTTCTGTGGTATCAAATTCAAATTCTTTTCTTTTTGCTTGCATTAACATTGTTGAAACTGTGTCTTTATCCAAAGATTTAACTATAAAATCAAAACAAGAGTTTCTTAAATCAGTGAGTTCATAAATATCCGCACAATTAAGTACATGATAAACATTATCATCTTTAAGAGTTAAAGTACCAGTATAACAATATGAAAGAACCATAAGGAAAATGTCATATGAGAATTTTGGAATTTCAACAGAGGTATTTCCTTTTACAAGTTTTTCAAGTGGTTTACTATTTAAAAAAATAGTTGGAAAAAAAAAAAAAAATTACCTTCTTGAGGCCAATATTAAGCGGTGGCCTGGAATTTCTTTCCCTTCAACTTTTAAGGTAATGTCCGACTTATTTTTCTGGTTGACGAACTTACCCAGATGAAATGACAATTTCTCGGAGTGATCGATAAGAAACTCTCCTTTGTTGCTCATTTGTTTTGAAAAAGCGTGTGATTGGATAATTCAATTTAAAACGTCTTATGATTGGTTGTTCCAAAAATAAAACTAATCCATTTTTCTATTTTTTCAACTCAAAAATAAAAAAAATGAAAAAAGTTTCCAAAAGTATTTATAGATTTCCCACCAATGATTTTCATTTGAATTGAGCTCTAATGGAAGACGACGATTTTGAGAACATTGTACCACAAAAAACACCTTCAGAAACTTTAACTGAATTAATTGTACCAGAAAAATCAACCATCTAATTTTTTTAAAAGGGCTCCAAAGCACATTTCTCAATTCGTTTCAGAAAAGACGAAGTTCATTGTCAAATCAATGCTAAAAATTCAGAAGCAATTAATGGTTGTTTATTCATCATTACAAATAAAAACAATCAAAAAAATCATTTAGTCTGGTGTCCATATTCCTTATTATTAACTATAAATGAACGGTTAATTACTCATGTTCTAAGTAACAGTACAATTGTAACAAAAAATGATTTATTTCCAATGAATTCAAAAAATGGTAAGTTCATTTTATATTGAAAGACTTAGATTCAAAATATGTTTCAGCCTTTGTCACAACAAATCCAGATACAAAAAAATTTTCAAAACCAAACCCAGAAGAGTTATATGCCATTGAAACACCTCTTCATGAAATTTCAAATTTAAAACGTTCCATTCCAACCATGGTTTTTTTTTTTTTTTTTAAATTCATTTTTTAGGGTTATTCTCATTTGGTTATTTCAGTAAAAGGTGGTGTATCTTATAGTCCTTTATATTTTCATGATGGTGGTATTCAAGATTTTTTTTTGGCTCTCAGTTCTTGTATGAATGTTACAAAAGATAAAAATGAAAATAACACTTTCAAAACTGATAATTCTTCAGAACCTTTAGAAAAATCATTACACCATTTGAAATTTGATTCTTATTTTGATGATGTTTATAAAAATAGAGATATTTCATGGCAATTATTAGAATGGGTAATTTGTGAAAAAAAAAAAAAAATTAAAAAATTGTCAAAGGGAGCAAAAGTAACACAGAAAGCAAAGAATTTGTTTAAAAATGAAAAACAAGAAGATGAATTAATTACAGAAAAACAGAATGAAAATGATGATGAGTTTGAAATTATAGGAGATTTTGATGTTTCAGAAGATTTAGTCACTTCTACAACAGTAGATGAAAAAGAAATTGATTGGTAAGAGATTGATATCATTAAAATCTTATAAAAGGAAAAAAACTGAACAAGAACCTGTTAATGAAGAAACTTTTAAAACATATTTTGACCAAGAAGGAAGATTAACAAAAATTGAAGAATTTAAAAAAGATGTTTTTTATGGAGGTATTGAAGAATCTGTAAGAAAAGAAGCATGGAAATATCTATTAGGATAGTAAAAAAGAAATTTTTTTTTTTAACATTTGATCAAGTTATCCTTTTAACTCAACAACTGAAGAAAGAAAAGAAATTTATGAAAAAAAGAAAAAAGAATATGAAGTTATAAAAACACAATGGGAATCTATTACACCATTTCAAGAATCTAAAAATTCAATGTACAGAGATTTAAAATGTAGAATTGAAAAAGATGTTGTAAGAACTGATCGTTCACATGAATTTTATAAAGATGAAGAAAGTCCATACTTGAAAAAGTTACAAAACATACTTTTAACTTATGGTTTTTATAATTTTGATTTAGGTTATTGTTTTCTTGGTGGCACAAAAGTTTATATGGGTGATGGAAGTTTAAAAAATATTGAAGAAATTAAAGTTGGTGAATATGTTTTGGGTATGGACTCAAAACCTATATTGGTCATTGATACAATTTCTGGTTATGATAATTTTTATCGCATTATTGAAAGAAGAAAAAATCAAAATACACCAATTATTCATAATAGAATTGAATATATTTGTAATTCAAAACATTTACTTTATGTATTTACACCACCAAATGCTTCAATTTCCACAAATCATAAAAACTATATCAATATTCAATATAATCAATTAACTGACTGGAAATTATCTGAAACAAATTCAATTAAATTAGTAAGAAGAGTTGATAAAAAATTTTATTATTCTAATTATGAAAATAATGAAATTAAAAATATTATTGATGAATTTTTATCAACTTTAAAATTAATTGAATGGTCTATTGAAGCAAAAAATGTTAAATATTTACAAGGAAAAGTTCGTTCTGCAACTTATCAAAAATGGGCTCCAATTAAATTACAAAATAAGAACTTTGAAACTCTTTGTAACAATTTAGAAATTAAATCTGAACATGTAACCAAAATGGCATGGCTTTTTGGTTTATGGATTGGTGACGGTGAATCAAAAAAAACAAGAATTTCAGTTAATATTAAAGACAAAGATGAAATTGAATACATTAAAGAAATTTCAGAAGATTTAGGATTACAATGCTCAGATGTTTATCAAAGTAAACTGCAAATTGAATCAAAATCACTTACTGGTACTGTCAGTTTGAGTAAAAAAATAAACTCAAAAAATTCACTATGGGAAATTATTAAATTTTTTGGAATGGGTATGAAAGATTCAAAAACTCTCCCATTGTTATTTACTTCCGAAGAATATAAAATTAGAGAATTTTTATTATCAGGATTAATTGATTCAGATGGTTATGTTAGAACTAGAAAAAACTTTGATAAAGAATATATTGAAACATCAATAACAACAATTTATCCTGATCTTAGAGATGGTATTGTATCTTTGTCAAGATCATTAGGGATTGATGTTTACGTTACAAAAAGAGATGAATACATTGATAAAAATGGCACTAATCATTTAATATCATACTCAATTTATTTGATGGAATCTCCAGAAGTTTTAAATATTTTATCAAAATGCATTATTTCAAGAAAATTTAGAAAATCAGAAGTAGAACAAGTGAAAAGATTACCAAAAGAATTTTATTTTGACACTGAAGATTATGTTGTCAAAACAGAAAAGTCATCAAAACTAGAAGAAACTCAAAATTTAACTGATGATCAATTGTGCGAAATTATGAAAGACAATAATAATTTTAATCTTTCCTTTTCAGAAATTGCTAAAACTTATAAACATGATAGAAAATCAGTTTCAAGATATTTAGATAGAATTACAAAAACATCAAAAGTTAGAAATTCAATTCTTGATCTTATTGAAACCAATAAAAATAATATAAAATCGATTAAGAAAGAAAGAATTACTCAAAGATATTATGGAATTACTTTAAGTAATCAATCTGATAGATTATTTTTATTATCAAATAATGCCATTGTTCATAACTGCCAAGGAATGGGTGACTTAATATCACCAATCGTAAAAAAAAAAAAAAAATTAACAAAGGTATCAAGTTGGTTATTATGGAAGATGAAGTTATTTCTTTTTGGTGTTTTGAACATTTAATGAAAACAAAAGAACAAAATTTTTTTATAAATTCTGAAGGAATGGAAAACCAATTGAATCAATTGAGAGGGCTTTTAAAGATACTTGATAGAGATTTTTATTTTTATTTAGAATCAAAAGATGCAACCAATTTATATTTTTCATTCAGATGGTTACTTGTAATTTTCAAGAGAGAATTTGAATTTGAAGAAATTAAAAGACTTTGGGAATCTCTTTTCACTGATTATATGGGAACTAACTTTCACTTATTTGTAGCATATAGTATACTTTCAATTCACAGGGATGCAATTATGAAAGAAGAAATGTCTTTTGATGAAATTTTAAAATTTTGTATTGATTTATCTGGAAATTTAGATTTAGATCAAATAATGTTTCAAGCAGAGAAATCATATTTACATTATCAAGCTATAGAAAAAGAAATAAAAAAATGAATTTCATGATTCAATCATTTTTAATTCATACTTTGATCAATTTTTTGTCTCCCTGCCAAATAAATCTATGAACCTAAGGTGCTCCTCAAAAAAATGAAGAGATCGCATTGGGGGAGATTTTTTGTTTGTGGGAATATTGATGAAAAAATGATCAAAATTGGAAGTTGATATCTGTACAATTTTTCCGAAGTATGATATTCAAAACATCTAAAACTACTGAAGGATAGTTATATATCACAATATCTCCGCTAAAATCACAGACAGCGAAATATTCATCTGATATTTTGCACATTTCAAAAATTTCTCCAATGAAAGCATTTGAATGTTCCACTGAGTTTTGTATCACCAAATTACTTTTATCCAATGTGTGAATAAATCCATTTTGTGTTGATATCAATAGTTTATGGTTCATTTCAATAATACAAGTAATGGAAGATCTTTGAAAAAATTGAACATCAACAATTTTCCAATAAATAGTATCAATGACAAAAATATTACCTTCTTGGGTACCTAAATATAATAAACATGATTTTTCATCGTAATAAAATGAGAAAATCATTTTAAGTTTGACGTGTTCAAAAATTTTAACAATTTCACTATTGTGGGCAGTTCTCACGTAAAAATATCCTTCATTGCCTCCATGACAATAATATTCATCTCTTATGTTTACTAAAACGAATATACATTCTTTATTTCCCTCAAAAACGATGTCAAATTGTGACAAATTTTCGTCATGATTTTGCATTAAGCTTTTTACATTTCCTTTGATTATTCCTTCATCACTAGCTTTTCCAATGATCATTGTTTCATTAAAAAAACAACAACTTCTGTAATGTGAATTATATTCCAAATTGGAAGAGTAAATTACTTGGTCATTTTTCAAAATTTTCAAAGTGTTCCCAAAAATAAAAAGGTGTTCTTTGTAATATTCTATTTTATAATTTGAATCACTTGTTTTATCTATCAGATTTGTTGTTAAGGTTTGCAAATCTAACAAAAAGAGACTTTCAGATGAAGCAGTAAAAAGTTGATTTTTTTCATGGTTGAACACGACAGAAATTAATCTATTTCTTCCAAAACTTATTTCTTGGTATTGTGTGAATTCATCTAAGTTCATGTATTTTTGTACCTCAACAAACAAATTCAGAACCTGTGATTGGATGAACGTATTGTTAACGTTGGTTCTTCCTCTGATAACTTTTTTTGCATTGGTTTAGTATTTCCTCAAAAAGTTTTAATACTAAACCAATCCAAAAAATATGGTTATCAATATGTAAAAAATTTGAAGAAAATGACATTAAACAATTTATTGAAATTGGTTATCAAATGAGTGTTCAATTTATACTTTTTCTTCAATAACATTCTTTTAATTCTCTTAATTTGTATCTTATTTGTTCGAGTAACTTTCTGCATCCTTCAAAATGCTCTTCCAAAATTATTTTCAGTCCAACCACACCATTTTGATAGGCTTCTTCTCCAATCTGTATAGCTTCATTAATTCTTCTTTCTTTTTCTAATGCTAACATTAATTGATAATAATGTTCCAATTTTACTGGATCTGTGTCAAGTAAATTGTCTATTGAACTCATTCTAATTTGGGAAATTGTCCAATCAAACAATGTTCTTTTATTGTTTTTCTTTTATGAACGTTCAATAATAATTTCTATTTTTAAAAACTCCAATCTTATATATTTACAAAATTTATTTCTTTGTATGATGTTTCCAATAATGAACAGCATCCATCACCATTTGACGGGTATTATTCATTGACTCAATGAATAACCCACAAAAATGTTCAGCAGCATCTGTATCACTCATTTCTAAAACCAATTTCTCTCTTATCCATCCAATATCTTGATTTTTTGTTAATTCAGGTAATCCGCAGTGCATCATTAATTTAAATAAAATGATCAACAAATTACTATTCTTTCTCAAAATATTGAATGCTTTTCCAGTGAGATCTTGTAATTCATTATATTTCTCTGAACCAGGTCCTCCTAAAACATGTGCATAAGCTTTGGTGAAAACAAATGGTGTGTTTTCTCTTTCAACACCAAATTTCTTCTTACGGTGCCCAAGAAAATGACCAAAATCTATATGAAATAAATCACCTTGTCCAGTCATCATAATACTAAAATATTGATAAATGATATTTTTTCATACTTGTCATTATGTCTATCTCCAATGCCTAGAACATGTGTTGCAACTAAATAACCTGCACATGAAGATTTGAAATTATCCACTGCATTTGCTAAGAACTCTTCTGTTTTCCCTGTTTTTTTTATCCAATTCAAAATAGTTTCTTTTGCTGTAGTTTCTGTGATTCCAGATGCCAATGATGCAATGGTGATTGAGTTTGGAACACATGCAATCATTCCAACATTTTTTGAAGTTGAAACACATCCGTATGCATTGATATGAAAATCATAACCTTGTTTCTTCCAAAGAGAGTCCATAATTCTTAACATTTGTAATGTCTAAAAAAAATGAGAAAATAGTAGTTAATTTACCAATTCATCTTGTCTCAAATCATCCCCAGTTTTAAAGAAAATAACAAAAGGATCACCTTGTTCATCAGCATTTTTCAAAGTTAACTTCAAAGGTCTTTTTTTTGACTTCATTACTTTACATTCATTAATGATGATTCCAGAGCATTGAATTTTCAAATCTAATGGTGTTGAAAATTTTGATGGTAATTTCAAGTTTTTTAGTAGTTTTTTTAAAACAATATTCAAATCAGCAGGTTTGGTATTCTTTGGTTGATTTGAAATGATTGCAGCAATTTTCAACAATTCATCAATCACAATAGATTGTTTTTCTAATTCAAAACGATGTTCTTTATCACAAGATCTTAAATACTCTTCTATTATTAATTGAAATCTTTCTCTGATAATCAAATCATGTAATTGAGATTTCAAGCTCCAATACATTTTTAAGCCAACCAAATGAGGTGATTTAATAGCTCTTTTCAATAAAAATGAAATGAATGGGGAATAATGAAATGCTTCAAATTTACAAATTTCAACTAATTGTAACATCATATTTGACAAATCAATATCAGAAACTTCCTCCAATAATCTTGTTGCATATTCTCTGATATTGACATCTTGAAATTCATTATCCAATAATTCCAAAGCTAATTGAGGATCTTCGAATTTCTTCCAAATCTTTAAATATTTATACATTTCATAAGCATTTGAATAATCAATCCAATTAACAGATCTTAACACTTTTGGCAATGCCATTGGAATCTTTGAACAATAATCTCTATAATTCCAAACTAATAACTTATCTTTTTCACTCATTGCAACAAGACAATCTTCTTTGATGATATAATCCAATTGTTTTGATGGAATTCTTGTTTTACTTAGATTTCTCTTTCCATCAGGGAATACAACAGGTAACATATTTTGATCAAATTCAACATTCAATTCTAAACTATTCTTTTCGAATGAATTTTGAACAAATGAGATAATTCCATTTTCATTTGGAAAACCATCCCATAAATACATTGATTTAGTACCTGAAATTAATTCTTTTTTATGATTGAAAATAGGCAATCTTGAATAACCAATATTTACATCCAAAAATTGATCACTTTTTTCATCATCTTTTGATGTGTCTAAATCTTCATATTTTTGTAAATTTTCTTTTGTTATTGATTTTACAAAAAATAATAAATGTGATTCAAGAGGTAAATCAGAAATAAAATATTCTTCAAAAATCAAAGAATGATTTAATTCACCGTTTGTGTCAGTGTAATTAATCAAATTTGTTAATTGTTGAGGACAAATGATTGTATTTCCATAACAAATTCTAACACCAACATAAATAAAAATATCAGAACCAAATTCATGAGTTTCTGGTAATACCAAATTTTTGATGAAAATACGAAATGGTTTTTTGGTGAATTCCCAACTACTTAGAACTTCTTGTCCAACTTTAAAACCCTGAATATCTTCATTTTCATAAGATACAACATTATATCCATAACTTTTTTCTTTTGATCCTGAATATGCTTTTAAATTATCATGTGAACTTGATATTTTATTGGCTTCTTCAATAGTCAATTCAATAATTTGTTGTTCTTCACAACAATTTCTAATATATTCAAAATCTATTAAACTAATGTCTTTTCCAAATATAAATTCATTATAACCTCTTGCTTTGATAATTAAATCTTTTTCAGTTAAAGTAGCATTTTCTCCTAAATAAACTTTCATCCAAAAAACAACTTTTTGTTCAAATTCTGAAAGTGTCATAAGGAGTGATATTTTAACCTGTTTTAACCATTTTTGTCCTTTTAAAAAATAAAAAAGCTTCAAACGATGTTCAATTGGAATATTACAAGGCTTCAATGAATAAACTGGTAGGATTATTTTTGTTTCAATAGTATCAGGTTCATCAGAAACATCTTCTTTCATGGATGTTCGAAAATCTTTTCCTTCTTGACTTAAGTTCAGAATAGTGTTTTCATCAAGTGATGTCTGTTTTTGAGGTTGAATTTTTTTTTCTGACATGACTTTTGTGAGTCCACTTCTTGGTGATCGTACAGGTGACATACGATCTAATGAATTACGACTTACAGAAGGTGAATTTTGTGACGGAACCATAACAGTTTGACTTCTTGTTTTTTTTCTGTCTGTTGATGACCTGGGTGAAGTAAATTTTTCACCTGCTTCTACTTTTGATTTTGGAAAAAAAAAGTTCATTTTGTTGTGCTGTTTGTTATTTTGTTTTTGAAGGTTGAGGTGGATTGGAAAGTTGACCAATAGAAATACTTCGTTGATTCTTAAAATGCAATTGAAACCAGTTTATGATGCTGAATTTACAGAGAAATCAATTGATAACTCCAAAGTGCAACACTTTTCATGAGTAATAGCGATAAAAATCAACAGAAAATGAATTCAATCGTTTGAATAGGTTGATTCTTCATTTTTGATCACTTCAACGGATAGCTAAAAATTGTTGCCTTCATTTGGAGTTTGGTTGTTTTGTTGACCATTTTTGAACAACAAAATGAGAAGGCAAAAGATGATTAAATAGTGATTTTTAATCAGTTTTGGAAGTAAATCATTGAATTTTCAATTGTAATACGTTTTAATCCTAAAACTTTTGAGTCACTTTCATTTGGTGTGGATTTCCAGATTTTTAGAAGTTAGTCTACCAAAAAACAAATTACAATCTGCATTGAAAATAAAGGGCAGTGGAGAAAGATTAAATGTTTTTTTGACAACTCTCTACTTTGATCTATCAGGACTGATGCGGTTGAATCTGGTGAGGAAAATTACTTGGTAGAAACTTGATTACTGTTTTTGAAACAGGACTGGTATTGGTATTTAAGGCTACCATTTTGGGTCTACGTTTCCGAATTTGGTCTTCCACAGGACTTCCAAATCTGAAAAAGGGACAATTGATTGGTCTAATTTATTTTTTTTGTCAAACGTCTGTACCTCATGAGCAAACAACGAACTGAAGGCAGTAAACAAAAACGCAGCAACTCCTTGACAAATGCTTTTACAAATAGTAGTTTCTGGGACGCTGTCACCAGAAAACACTCCCAAAACGTTGAATATATCCCAAAAAAAAGAAAACTTCAAAGAATTGCATCAAAAAAACAGTCACAAAAAAACTTAATGTCTTTAAAAAAAAACATTGTTGAGTTTCAAGATAGAACTCAAGAACTACTGGAACAACACAAAAGTTGCTATAAACTATTTCAAAATTTATCAAAAAAAATAGTATCTTCAGAAAAAGGATACCTTCAACAAATGATGGGAGATGGCTCAAAATATAACACTTTTCAAACTTTAGATTTGTATTTGGAAAAGTTACTCATTGAGAAATACCTTGCTTTCAAAACAGATCCACTTTGGAAAGAAATTCAAAAAAAAGATACTTCAAAGAAAGGACTTGGAAAAAGAGAATCAAAAATACCTTTTTATAACTTAGAAATACCTGAAAAAGAGTTCAATGGTTTCAAAAAATACTTGGAAAATGCTGGACTTACTTTTGAAGTTGAATTGGCTTTAGAGATTTCACAGTACAACCAGATGTTAAAACCAATAATATCAAAAGACCAGGCTTTGTTAAAGAGTTTACTCCATGTACAAGTCACTTGCTCTGGATTTGAAGGTGTTTTTGATGAGTTTGAATTTTTAAAGAATCCAAAGGTTGTTTTTGACAAACTATCAATTATTGATGAAATTGTAGAGGAAATTATGGAGAATTTGGAAATTATTGATTCGGAAGGAAAGGAAGATTTTATGAATTTTGGTACTTCCATGACAACGACAGATATGACAGATAACAACTCAAATTCAGACCAACGCACTTTTGGTTCCATTTCAGTTGAATTAGAAAAAATGATCACAGAAGAGTTAAAATTTATTAGAACTGATGAAAAAAAGAAAATAAGTCCGACCACAAATATAAGCTCAGATGATTTGCTCAATGAAAAGGATGACGTTGCTGTCATGTTTAGTCTTGTAAAAAAAGGAAAATTAGAAGAATTTAAAGAAAAAATTAAATCAGTAGAAGGATGGGAAACACTTAAAGACAAAAAAAAAAGAAGTTTCTTGCATTATGCTTCAATTGTCGGTGGTGACATTTTACAATTCCTTTTAGACTCAGAATTGAATGTTCAAGCTCAAGATAAGGACTTTAGAACACCATTGTTCTTTGCTTGTATGAGCGAAAAAAGAGAAAATGTAATGTTTCTGTTAGGAAATCAAGCAAAAGTTAATGTTAAGGATTCCTATGGAATTTCACCTTTGCAAGTTTGTCTTGAAAAACATTGTTTTGAACTTGCTGAAGATCTTTTACTATTTAATGCAGATATCAATTTCAAAAGAGAAAACGGGTCAACTTATTTACATGAATCGATCATCAAACAAGATTTTGAATCATTCGAATGGTTACTATCAAAAGATCCAAAATTAAATATCAAAGATTCATCTGAAGCATCTCCATTGGTTAGATCTATTGCTGGTAATGATCCTGAATTCTTTTCAAAACTACTTGAAATCAAAGCTGTTAAATTTGATGATGTAGATTTCAAAGGAAAAAACATCATTCATATCATCTGTATCCGTCAGAGAATTGAACATTTAAAGGTTTTTGCAAAAATGGATGATAAAAATTTGCATCGCTTTTCAAAAATTTTCAAAGAAAAACTCAAAGGAAATACATGCTTACACATCGCAGTGGAACAAAGAAATTTCAAATTTGTCAAAATTTTAGTGATGATTTTAAAGAGACTACACATTGAAATGGATTCTTTGAATGATGTTAAAGAAACACCATTGATGACAGCGAATAGAATATCTTCAGAATATATTGAGAATTATCTTCAAAATACAAAACAAGAGACAAAACAAATGAATCAAGTAATCAAAATTGGTCAATTACTTCAAGAAGTCAGCTCTCGAAACGAACTATCAACTGTTCTTGTCGATGACAACTCAAAGGTTTCGAACCTTTTCAACAACCTCACTATCAATTCAGGTCAAACTATTGCAGAACTTTCAAAGAAACATCGTGTGATCATTTTTACAATCAAATGGTTTGGATGTCCTCTTTGTCAAGAATTGATTGATTTAATAGGAAAATCTCTTTTTACAATGTTAAAAATGAATACCATTCCAGTAATTGGTCATCAACAAAATCATGAATCTGCTGTCAAATATTTTCAAAGTAATAAAGATCCAATCAGCAAAACACTTCCATTTTGTCGTATTGGAAAAGAAGAAAGGGAAATTTTAGGATTAACAAATTCACCACTTTCTGAACACATGAAAACAATGAAGAAGAATTTAAGTGCTGTAATTTATGACAATAGATTCTTTAGTGCACCAACTGATGTCGTTTCACCATTGACAGCATTTGGTGTTTTTTCAATTGAAAATAATAAAATCACAAAAAAATTGATTTACAAAGACTTCACCAAAAAATTAAATTTTGGTAAAATCCTCCAAGAAGGAATGACTGAATATCAATACCAAGATGATGAAGAAGACGAAGATGATAAAAAAGAAGAAAAAAAATTCAACCAAATTTTTGAATTATTCAAAGATTTGGACATCCAAAAATTGAAAGAAGAAACAGCAAAAAAACAAGAAACATCAATCTTCAAAAAAGATAAAGAAGATATTGAATTTGAAAAATTAGAAAAAGAAATGAATGAAGTTCTTTATGATGATGCAAAAAGATACTATTTTAGAGTTTTTACAACAAATGAATTTGTATCAGAAACATTAATGTTCTATGAAGAAGTTCTGATTTATAAATCAATTCCTTCAGAACAATTCAAAAAGAGAAAAAAAATCTTTGAAAAAATTTATCATAATTTCATTTCAGATGCCGGTATCTCTCAAATTATCATTTCCAATAAAAATGTCACACCAATCTCAACAATATTACTTGAAGGAAAAAAAGATTCATTTAAAGACGAAGTTTTTGATGATGTAATTGTTGAACTGAAAAAGAATTTGATGGTTGATTTATTTTCAAGATATAAAGAAAGTTCACTTTACGAAGAATCTAAATCTAAAAATACAACTGTCACTTATTTCATGTAAAATAAAGTTAATTTAAATTATAAAAAATCTACCTTTTTTAGACAATTTTAATCATAAGAATAATAACCAGACTTTTATCACTATCTTCAAATATAAATGGACAGTTGAAAATTCAATTCTTCAGAAAGTTTTATTGAAATGAAATTTCTATCTTGATTAAGTTTTTTCTTTTTTGACATCAGAACCAACGATTTCTTGAATATTTTGAATTCCATCTCTATTTAACAGTTCAATCAGTTCCTTTTTGATTTCTGGGACGATCTTAGGTCCTTCATAAATCAATCCCGTATAAATTTGAACCAAAGAGGCACCTGATTTCATCTTCTCATAAACATCCTTTCCTGAAAAAACTCCTCCGACTCCTATTAATATTATCTTTCCATTTGTCAATGAATACATTTTTCTTAATTGATTGGTGCTCATTTTGAAAAGAGGTTTCCCAGATAAACCTCCAACTTCATTTTGTTTATCTCCAATTCCTTCGTGGTTAATGGTTGTATTGCTGATAATTGCCCCTGTTACTTTGTGATTCAATAAAATTTCGGAAATTTCTTTCAATTGATCATCCTTCATATCAGGAGCAATTTTGACAAATATAGGTATATTTTTTATATTCTCTTTCTTTATTTCATTCAATAAATTCGTCAAATTATCAAAATTTTGTAATTTTCTCAAGTTTGGAGTATTCGGAGAACTATTACATTTTCAACAATTTGAAATATTTTACCTAATATTTATGGTTATGTAATTTGAATAATGTCCCAATTCTTTAATGCCCCTCAAGTAATCACTTGCATCTCCTTCTGGAGATGATTTATTTTTACCTAAATTGATTCCCAAAATAAATTGATCATTTGGATCATTCTTTTTTTTCTCCAAACGTTGTTTAACCTTATCAATACCATCACTATTAAATCCACATCGATTTATTATCGCTTTTGACTCGTTATATTTGAATATTCTAGGTTTAGGATTCCCTGATTGTGCTTTTGGACAAATTGATCCTATTTCAATAAAACTAAAACCTAACAGATTAAAATGAGCACATAAATACCTAAATACTTTAAATTTTGATACAAAATTGCATTTTTATCAAATCCTGCAGCTAAACCAATCGGATTTTTGAAGTGTAAATTTTCCTTTTCAAAAGAGATTTTCAATCTTTCATCTTCAAAATTATTTTTTGGCAATAAATTTAATTTCGAAGCTATTTCAATAAATTTATGTGAAATCTCAGGTTCAATCCTGTTAAAAATTAATATTGAATATTGATGAAAAGTTGAATAAGGATTTTTCAGTTGGAAATAACCACCAAAGGATAATGAGCCAACAATTCCAATTGTTAATAAACCTTTGGAGAACTTTTAATTGATAAGAGGACTTATGGTAATACCTTCATTTTTTTAAACAATACTATTGGTTAAAAAAATCCTTGTATTTTTATTTGTTGACTTTTGGGTATTAATAATGAAAACTTGAAAACAACTACTGCCAATGTCAAACATTACACAAGAGTTAATTTCAGTTGGATGCGTTCAATATGGTGAATTTACTTTAAAATCTGGAGAAAAATCAAACATTTATGTTGATTTAAGAATTGTTCCTTCATTTCCAAGTTTATTCAAAACTATTTCGAATCAATTAACTTCATTAATCAATTTACAGAATATTCAATTTGATTTTATTTGTGGTATCCCTTTTGGAGGTTTATCTTATGCGACAGCTATTGCAATGAACTTAAATAAACCAACACTCCTTGTCAGAAAAGAAATCAAAAGTCATGGAACAAAAAAGCAAATTGAAGGTGTTTATAAAAAAGGTCAAAATGTTATTCTAATTGAAGATGTCATCACAAGCGGAAAAAGCATTTTGGAAGTTGCAGAAATTTTGAAAAATGAAGGATTGAATGTGATTCATGCATTTGTGATTTTAAACAGGGAAGGAGGTGGAGAAGAGAATTTAAAAGAAATTAAATTGAATTCTTTGATAAAATTAAAAGATTTAGAGTTGAAAAAAGAAAGAAATGAAAAGAGTTATTTGGAAAGATCAAAAATGACCAAAAGTTCAATTGCAAAAAAAATTTTTGAAATTATGGAGGAAAAGAAATCAAATTTAGCTCTTTCAATAGATGTCACAAAACAAAAAGAATTATTAGATATTGTGGAACAATGTGGAAGTGAAATTTGTTTATTAAAGACACACATTGATATTTTGGAAGATTTTGATGAAAATTTCATTGAAAAATTAATTACTCTATCCAAGAAATATAATTTTTTGATCCTTGAAGGTTTGAATTTTTTATCCATTTTAATCCATAAAAGACAGAAAATTTGCGGATATCGGAAATGTTGTTAAACAACAATACAAAGATGGAATTTACCATATATGTTCATGGTCTGATTTAGTAACAGTTCATGTGATTTCAGGTCCAGGTAAATAAATAGATTTACTAATTTAAATACAGGAGTTATTGATGGATTAAAGGAATGTTTTAATAATCAACCAAAGGGATTATTGTTGATTGCAAGTATGAGCTCAAGTGGTAATCTTTATGACAACTCAATGACATCATCGATTTTAAATATGGCAAAAGAAAATAGTGAATCTGTTGCTGGATTCATTTGTCAAAATAGAGTTGATCAAGATGATGGATTTCTCTACGTAAGAAAAAAAAAATTAATTTGATCAAAGTGTACTCCAGGGGTTTCATTATCATCCAAATCTGATTCATTAGGTCAAAATTACAATTCTGTTGAACATGTTATTTTGAATAAAGGAACAGATTTGATTATTGTTGGAAGAGGTATTTACCAATCAAAAAATATCAAAGAAACAGCAAAAGAGTATCGTGAAAGAGGATGGATATCATACTTGACAAGGTTAAATAAAGTATAATTTCTTTTTATTCACAATGACCAAGTCATCTTTTTATTTCTTCGTTCCGCTTATTTGGCCAATGAAAAAAAAAAAAAAATCGTTACATTTGTTTTTTTGAATTTTCTTCAAATTATTTTCAAATTGATCACTTTTTCAATATTTCAATGGATTTTAATATATTGAAAAATTGATTGGTCTATTTTTTTCAACAGTCCCAAAACAAAAACTAACAGGAGCTGACTGAAATGAAAAGTAATAATGGTGAACAGTCTCGAAAGAATAAAAGGAATTCCTTCAAACTGACCATAAAAAAAACAAAAAAAGAAGAAGAAGAAATTCCAAAAAAAAAAGAAAAACCAAAAGTGTACAAAGATGAAATAGACATTATAAGAGCTCAAATGTCTGATTATCAAATACCCTCATCATATGATTCACTTGAAAAGGCTTCATTTGAAGATGTACAACATGTAGATTCACCTACTGAAACAACACCTGTAAAATCAAATTTAAAACCAAATCAAGTTCAAGACGTTAAAACTTCTTCTTTTAGAGAAGATAAAGTTGTTTATAAAGATGAACTTACTTTCATTAAAGAGCAGTTTTCAGTTGACTCTCCGCAACGTTCAAAGTCCATGGATATTTCTGAAGCAAGTATAACACCTGTAAAGTCACCACCACCTAAAAAAACAAGAACTAATTCCATAATTCAATTTGTAAATTTTGGTTCAAAACTTGAAACGACAACTGTTGAAGATACCAATGTTATAAAAAAAACCCATTCAGCAAGAGAAGAACTTAAAATATATAAAGATGAATCTGCTTTTATTAAAGAACAATACTCACCTCAACAAATTCAAAAAGTAGAGAATTCTGGTTCCAGTGCAGATTTCAACATTGAAACATCCAAAACAGAGGAAACTATAACTATTACAGCTTCACAGATTAAAAGGTCTCCAAGAGAAGAAACTTTAAGTAAATCACCTCGAGATCCTAGTCAAAGAGGTAGTTTATCAACAACACCTACAAAAAAAAAGAGTAGTTTAGGAACATCTTTTATGGGTTTATTTGGAACAAAAAAAAGATACTCAGCAGTTGATAAATTAAAACCTGATGAAGAACCACAACCTAAAAAAAAAGAACAAATCATTTTTAAAGATGAAATGGATTTTATAAGAGAACAACTCAAAGCAGAACAACAAGACCGAGAATTAGTCAGAAAAGCTATTGAAGAAGAAAAAAAAAGAAAAGAATTAGAGTTGGAAATAAAAGAAAAAGAAGCAAGATTACAACAGATTCTCAAAGCAGAAGGAATTGACCATGAAAAAAAAAGAATGGAAAAACTAAAGAAATTAGGTGGGTTTTCTGATGCTGATATTGTTCAATCAACAAGTAAAAACAAACAGAAGAATGAAGCTCATGAAGAATTACATAGATTACAAGCTGTAAAAATAAAACTTGAAAAAGAAAAAGAAGCACTGGCTAAAAAGATTCAAAGAGGAACAGTTCAACTACAAGAGTTTAAGTTATACGAAGAAACTCCTTCAGAAATGTTTGGTCCAAGATCAGATGATGAAAGTGAAATTGTCAACGTTGAAGTAGCAAAGAAGAATTTGATAGATGATTCCAAGGATACTCATTCAGATGATTTAATATCTTCAACAACAACTTTCAAAGATGATGACGAGATTAGAAAATTAGCTGAAGAAAATCGTCTTTTGGAAGAAGAAAATCGTTTACTTGAAGAAGAAGAAAAAAGGATTGAAGAAGAGAGAATTCGATTGGAAGAAAAAAAAAGAAAAATCAAGGAAAGACTGGAACAACAAAAAAGAGAAAAAGAAAGACTTCGTTTGGAAGAAGAAAAACTTTTGGAAGCTGAAAGATTACTTTTAGAAGAAGAAGAAAGAATAGAACAAGAAAAAAGAAATGAAGAAATTGAAAAGAATCGTCTCAAAAATGAAAGAATAGCTGAAGAGAAACTAGAAGCTGAAAGAATAGCTGAAGAGCAACTAGAAACTGAAAGAATTGCTGAAGAAAAGAGAAAAGAAGAAGAAGAAACATTACGTCTTGAAACTGAAAAATTGGCTGAACAAAATGAAGAAGAAGAATTAAAAAGAAAAGAGGAAGAAAGAATAGCTGAAGAGGAAAGAGTTCGTCTTGAAGAACAAGAAAAAGAACTTGAAAAGATACGTCTTGAAGAAGAAGAAAAATCACACTTAGAAGAAGAAAGAATTCGTTTAGAAAATGAAAGAATAGCTGAAGAGGAAAGAGTTCATGCTGAAGAAGAAGATAGAATTCGTTTAGAAAATGAAAAGTTGGAAGAAGAACAAAAAGAAAAAGAAAGATTAGAAGAAGAAAAACTCAACCTTGAAAAAGAACAGGAAAGAATTCATATTGAACAAGAAAAAGAAAATGAAAGAATTCGTTTGAATGCTGAAAAGGAACAAGAAAAATTAGCTGAAGAAAAAAAAGAAACTGACAAATTAGAAGCTAAAAAACAAGAAGAGAAAAGAAAAGAAGAAATAGAAAAGGATCGTCTGGAAGCTGAAAGATTAACTGAAGAAAAACTAAAGGAGGAAAGATTAACTGAAGAAAAAAAAGAAACTGAAAAAATTGCTGAAGAAGAAGAAGAAACATTACGTCTTGAAACTGAAAAATTATCAAAACAAGATGAAGAAGAATTAACAAATCAATCTGAACCACCTGAAGAACAAGAAAAGGAAAAAGAACCTTTAAATGAAGAAACAATACCTCATCAGATAGAAAAACCATCTTCATTAGATCTTTCAATTCCAATTGATTCAGAAGTATCTTCAGAACCTTCTATTTCAGATTTTCTTGGTTCACCAAAATACACAGAAGTCATTTCACCAAAAAACACTCAAACTTCACCACAACTCCATTCAACAAACAATCAAGTTGATACAATTGAATTTTCATTGAGTAAATCTGATAGAGTTTCTTTCACACCAAAATCAGATCCAAAAACAAATCCAAATTGGAAAAAATTAGATTTTGGAAAACCAAAAGAAGTCAGTCCAGAAAAACCAAAATTCAATAATAAATTATCTCCAGATGGAAACAAAGAAGATGGAAAACCTGAATGGATGTTAAAGAAATTAAGAAAGTCACCATCAACTTTAACAAGAGAAAAAGAAAAGGAAAAAGAAGAAGACAATAGACCAGAATGGTTGAAAAAGAAATTAGGCTCAAATACAAACTTAAAAATTTCACCAAGAAAAATTTCACCAAAAGAACAAGAAGATACAAAACCAGAATGGATGAAAATTAGATTGGCAGCGACAACACCAAAAAAACCAGAATGATCGATCTTTATTTTACAAATTTTTAAATTTGGTTTTGTTAAACCATCTTGTTGATAATACATCAGCTAATGAATTAGTTGACGAATGAAAATCCAAAACTTTTTCTGTAGGAGCTTCTAAAGGTTTCAATAAAGATTTCATTGCTGGATCTTCTGATTTTGATAAATTATCAATCAAATTTCTGATGAATTTTTCACCAAATTCTGAATCTCTTTCATTTGATTTTAAAAGTGATTTTTTTAATTCTTTTGAATATTTTGATTCAGGTAATGAAGAAATCAAAATTTTCTTTGTCACATCACTAGGTTTCTTATTGAAATATAATTAATACAGAATGTTAAACTTACAAATTCGAATAATTTTTGTAAAGAATCTCTTGGACTTGCTAATGAAAATGTATTATCTGTAGTCATTTGAATACTTGTATCATTGAGAACTGGGTCATCTATCGCTGTAAAAATTACACTTCCTGATTTTTTTGGTTTTGAACTTCTTGGGTTCATTTCATGCTCACTGTTGTCTTCTTCATCTCCAAAATCAATATCTTTCACAAGTTTGGTATCATCATCATTTCTAATCAGAACACTTGAATCTTCATCATCATCATCTGGATTGAAAGCCCAAACATGAGGTGGTTTAGCAGGACTCACTTCTTCTTCATCAGATCCAAAATCTATATGTTTCACATTTTTTTTGATGGAATCATCATGAATTATTACACTACTTTCTTCATCTGATCCAAAATCAACTGGTGTTTTTCTGATAATTACACTTGAATCATCATCAAAATTTGGAACATCCTTTTTGATAATGACACTTGAATCCTCATCAGATCCAAAATCAATATCTTTGACATGTTTTACAGTATCATCATTTCTGATAATTACACTTGAATCTTCATCTTCTTCGCTATCAAAATTTGGAACATCTTTTCTGATTATCACACTGTTATCATTGTCTTCTTCATCAGATCCAAAATCTATATGTTTCATATTTTTTTTGATGGAATCATCATGAATTATCACACTACTTTCTTCATCTGATCCAAAATCAACTGGTGTTTTTCTGATAATTACACTTGAATCATCATCATGATTTCCAAAATTGAAATTTGGAACATCTTTTCTAATTACAACACTTGAATCATCATCGAATTCATCATCATCATCTTCTTCTTCTTCTTCATCTGGACCTCCAAAATTTGGAAGATTTTTTTTAATTATCACACTACTTTCATCATCAGAATCATCAAATTTTGGAGCATGTCTAATAATAACACTGCTATCTTCGTCATCATCTGAACCACTAAAATTAGGAACATTCTTTCTAATAATAACACTACTATCATTATCTTCTTCTTCTTCAGAACCAAAATCAATCTCTTGTGCATTCTTTTTTTTAACTGAATTATTGATAATAACACTACTATCATCGTCTGTCATATTCATAAAACTTTGAGTTGGTTTGACTGTTTTTGAACCAGAATCAAAAGCAAATGCGTTGGAACTTTTGACAGTTTTGGTTTTTTCATCAAATGTCCATGCAAATTCTTGATCATCTTCATCTTGGTCACCTTCTTCTTCTTCTTCTTCTTCATCTTCATAATTATAGTTTTCAGGTGTTGGAGGTGTAACTGGATTTTCATCTTTTCTTTTTTCTATCAGCGTCAAAAGTGCTGTATTTTTTTTTGCATTTTTAATAAACTTATGTTCTAACATTTCAGCTGCAGTTGGTCTTTGTTTGAAGTTTTTTGTTAAACAAGCAGCTACAAAACTTTTAAAATCTTTGCTGAATTTTCCTTCAAGTTTTGGAGGTTCTGCTTTTGAAATTTTAAAAAGAGCATTATAAGGAGAAATTACACCTGAATAAGGAGGTTTTCCTTTTGCCATTTCAATTGCTGTAATTCCTAAAGACCAAATGTCAGCTCTGTCATTATAACCTGTTTGTTTAATAACTTCTGGAGCCATCCTTTAATAGTCAGAGAAAGAAAAATCACTTACCAATAAGGTGTTCCTGTGAATGTATTTCTTTTAGTTTGTGTTGTCGTCAATTGACCACAAACTCCAAAATCAGCAAGTTTGACTTCACCTTGTTCAGAACCTAAAAGAATATTTGCTGATTTGATATCTCTATGAATTTTTCCTTCATCATGTAAGTATTTTAAAGCCTTAAGTGTTTCTCTCATAATAATAGCAATGTAAGGTTCTTCTATTGTTCCATAAGGAAGATAGTCGTGAACAGAACCACCTGATAATAATTCCATGACAATTATTAAATGTGTTTGATGAATATAAGAACCAAAAAGTTGGACCTTTGTTTATAGTTATATTTTTTTTTTGGTTACAATATTTGGAGACTCACAGCTCAGTTGTGTATGAATTTCTTTTTGTAATTCGTTAATATCATCTTCAGTTGTTTCTAAATCAATCATTTTCATGGCTACAATTTGTCCAGTTGTTTTATTTATTGCTTTATAGACCTAATGTTATTTTTTAATTTTATTTTTTTTTTACTTCTCCAAAACCACCTTTTCCAATGATTTCTAGTTTTTGATAATCATTTGGATTTAATGTTGTACTCTTTAAAATTAAAAAAAAATAAAAAAAACCATTTCAACTCAACAACAATAAATGATTTGTTATTTTTCCACCAATCACGGAGAAAAAGAAATGAAAAAAAATAATTGTAGTTTTTATTCTAATTTTTTATTTTTGTTGTTTCTTTGAAGTTTCGATTTCCTGACCAATAGTATTCAAATTTATGTCAAAGTTAGAAAAGTTAGTGCAAAAAGGTGAAGAAGCACTGAATCAGAAAAAATATGGAAGAGCTATCAATAATTTCACTTATGCTTTAGAGGTGGATAAACTTAATTTTTCAATTGTTTCAAAAAGGTGTTTTGCTTTTTTGCAAAATTCACAATTTGAAGAAGTCATAAAAGATGCAAACAGAATGATTAAATTAAATTCAAGTGATCCACAAGTAATTTCATTCAAAAAAATTAACAGTAATAGGCGTACATTTATAAAGGAATAGCATTGAAAAATTTAAAGAAATTTAAACAGTCAAAAGAGATTGTAAAAACAGGTTTAGAAATTGATCCTGATAATACAACTTTAAAACAATTGAAAGAGGAATATACAAATTTTGATAAAATTGATTCAGAAAAATCGGAGAAATTTAAACAAATAGGAAACAAATTTTTCAATGAAGGTAATTTGCAAGAAGCACTTGAAAACTATAATACTTCAATTGAGTTCAATCCAATGGAATCATCTATATATCATAATAGAGGGTTTCTTTTTCAAAAAAACAAAGAAATTGAAAAATCAAAACAAGATTATCACAAATGTATTCAATTGGATAAAAATTATGTTAAAGCAAGATTCAAATTGGCATCAATTTATTTTGAAGAAAAAAATGAATCCAAATGTTTGGAGGTATTAAGAGAAGGTTTGGAAATGAACCCAAAAGAAGAAAATTTGCTCTCATTGTTTAACGTTATCTTCAAAAAAGTTCAAAAAATTTCAATGGAGAATTTGACCACTGCACAAGAGTCATATTTCAATAAAGACTTAGGAAATGCATTAACTCTTTGTGATGAAGCACTTAATAAGTTCATAGAAATTGGTGATAAAAATGGATTAGAGAAAGGTTATAATCTATTGGCTTCTATTTATTTTTCAATGAATAATTTTAGTAGAGCTTCAATTTGTTATAATGAATGTTTGAAGTATCAAAAAGAACTTAAATACAAAGAAGGAGAAGCAAATACGTTGAATAATCTTGGTACTTTATGTTACACATTTCATGATGATGTTAATGCATCATTATATTTTGAATCTGCTTATAAAATGATGAAAGAAATGAAAAAAGATCTCAAACCAATATTGAAGAATCTTGTAACAGTTCATTTTACTTTATCAAAATTCCAGAAATCATTAGATTTTAGTATGGAATTATTGAAACTTTCAACAGGGATTGAAAAGATATCTGTTCTTCAATCGATTGGAAAATGTCAAAAATTTATGAAAGAATATGAAAATTCAATCAATTCTTATTTAAAAGCTTTTGATTTATCAAAAGAATATGATGAATTTGTATCTCAAATTCAATCATTGATTGGTGTTGGAAATTGTTATGAACAACTTGAAAATTTTGAAAAATCGATTGAATACTATGAATGGTCTTTGGAAAAATCTCAAGAAAATGAGTATTTCTCTGGCCAAGGAGAGTCATATGAAAATTTAGGATGGGCTTATTACACTATGAAAGAATATTCAAAATCACTTTCAAATTTTGAAAAAAGTAAATTAATGTTTTTAAAAATGAGTAATGAACAAAAAGTAAAAACAATGGATGAAAATATAAAAACAATAAAAGAAAAAATTTAAATGATTCTATTGGCGGATTTTTTTTATCCAATTAAATTTTATTTTGTGTCGTTGATGATTTTGAGGAAAGTTTCACAAACAAAAGTTTCAAAACGAACTTATTTGACTTATGGTTCACAGTTGTTAAATTTTCAAAGTCAAGTTATCAAAGAAACCAAAACTAAAAATACATCAAAAGAAACATCTGCAGGCTTCAGTTACGGAGTTTTTTCAAATTTAGGAATGGTCAACGGTATAAATAAAAAATTATCAGATACAGCAACAAAATCAACAGACATTGTTTTAAGTTATTTGAACTCTGCGTATTTTCAAGTTAACAAAATTTTTCCAAATGAAATTTTCAGCTTGGAAGAAATTGATTTTAAAAATTTGAAAACAAAATACTCAGAAATGAATTATCAATTCAGGTATCAAACAGAATCTGATATTACAGGTTATGTTGATGTAACAATAGACTACGATGGACGAAAGCTAGAATTAAAAAAATTAAGTGTTTTGAATAAAGACAAGGAAGAAATATACATAGAGTTACCAAATTATTTCTCTCTTATGGATTAAAACAGGTTCAGAAATAAAAATGTTTTTACTTTCTTATTTTTTTCTCTCATTTTTGTTCAATTCATTTCTTATAGTGTTACATTTTATAACTAAGTCAGGTACTAATAAACCATCGATACACCATCCAATTCCTTTTTTGATTAGAAAAAAAAAATTAAAAAAACCAAAAAAACCGAATGTTAAAAAAAACATGATACCTCTTGGATGGTCATCTATTTCAAGTTAGTAGATTTAATTTAAAAACCTAAATAAAATCGATGAGCTCCAAAGATTCCAAGAAATGCCCACAATAAATACGCAAACAGCATTTTTCTCATTGGATACTTTTTTATTTTTTGTTTCTTTTTGGTGTTTAATCCAGTTTCTTCTGTTATGTCAAAATCATTTTCTTCCTCAACAGCAAAAGTCTCACTCATCTCGGAATACAAAATTATGATTGGATGAAAAGAAAGTGATAGTGAAATGATTATTGAAGAGTTAAAAATTTATTTTTCTTCCGATTCTTCTTCTAAAGAATAATTTTTTTGTATGTCTTCAATTTCTTCTTCACTCAATTTCACCATAGGTAAACTAGTTTTTGTTTTTTCAGGTGCAATTGAAAATTTTGTTGGATGTTCAAAAATAGGTGGACATAAAGTTGGAGGTAGGTAAGATCCATAGTTTGATTGAAATTCTTCCCTTAATGAAATTTCATTTGAATAAATATCAGATAATTGTTTAGACACATCCAAAACCAATTTATCAATCATAATGGTTGCACGATTTCTTCGATTAATTTCAAGTAATAGTTGTTTATAAGATATTAAAAATAGATTATACCATGTTGTTAAGTCAGAAATTTCTTCAAAAGTGCTTCTACTTGCTGAAAGTCTTTGATGATAATGAGATTCAATTCCTTCTATATGAGCGATTTTGTTTGGAATCAATGGAGAAATCTTCTCCAAATCAATGAAAACTTCTTTTAAATTCTTATAGAATGTTGAAAAATATTTGAATTTTTCTTCTGCTTTAGAACAATTGTCAATGATTTTCAAAACAATTTCATTCACCAATGATTGATTATTTTTTGAAAATTCAACAACATTTTTGTATTCTTCAAAATCCAGATTTAATGGATCATTTGATATTATGTAATGTAATTTATCGTATTTTGTGGCTATTTTTAGAGTCAAATCATTGATTTCTTTTAATTCTTTTTGATTGAATGTTTCAGGGTTTAAATTGAAATTAATGAAATCGATATTTTGGAGTAATTGTTTACTCTTTTCAGTGATCTGTTTATAAGGTTGATTTATATCATCTAAAACGTCTTTTGAACGTGTTTTTAATTTATCCAATTCAACAATTTCCACTTGAGCTTGTAGTTTTAAAGTTTCAACACTTTCAACGTTGACATAATCAAATAAATCTTTTTTTTCAATTGTACTTTCAATTGAATTTGATATTAAACTTAACTCATTTTGTAAAGGAATGTTCTTTAACTTATTGAATATGACATCCAGTTCTAATAATAGTTCTGTGGTTGTGTTTTTTGTTTTTTCAATATTTTCAGATAAATTTTTGTTTTTTTCATTCAAAGAAGCAAATAAATTATTTATGACGTTCAATTGTTTTTGTACTTCATTGAATATCGTTTGGAGTTTTGATTTATTCACTGATAATTTTTTTACATATTTTTCAATGCATTCTTTGTTTAATATTGATGCTTGTTTTGATTGTTCTTGAGATTTTTGTAGAATTACTTTTATCTCTTCTTTCTTCTTTTTCAGTTCTTCAAGGTTTTTATTCAAGTTCATTTTGGTTGGTGGAAAAATTAATATCCAATCACAGTCTTTTGAAACAAAACATCAACAATATGAACGGAGAAGAAGATTTAAAAAAATTGTTGAAAAGTGCTTTCAGACCAACAATTTTAGTAAAGACTACTCCGGATGTTGAAAAAATCATGGCAAAAAATGGAATGAAATTTATAGATTTACTTCGTCCTTGTGAGGTAATAAAAAAAGATAGTATTCAAAAAATAAATTAATTATATTTTAGTAAATATCAGAACTATCAATGAGGATTACAAAATTTCAGATTTTTCAGTTCGTTTTCGTGAATTTGATGATTTTATGTCACCAAACTCAAACGAATTTAAGAAATTTATTTTTGCCCTTGTAAAATCATGCTATGACAGTTATGAAAAACCTCTTTCAGTTCCACCTGATTTTGAACATGGAATTTCAGAAAAACTACTCAGATGTAAAAAAAAAATTAATTTAAAAAAATAGCCATAAGCAACACACCTTGGTTTGAAAAATTCAGAGAAGATTACCTTTTAAATTCAATTAGACTTACACCATATGAATGTTTATCACATCCAGTTGCTTGTATCAGTGTGGTTTCAACAGAATCAGAAGATGCTTTTAAAGATATTTCAAACTTATTTAATCCAAGTAAACCACCAGAAGAGTTCAAAAAAAACCACGTTGATCAAGATATATTACATTATTATGTTCTTGTTCATGATACAACTAATACTTCCATTGAAAAAAAAAAGTAAAAAAAACAAAGGTTTAATCATCTATTTATTCAACAGAGAGAATTCTATTTTTTCAAAAATACAATCCACTTATGGAGTAAGTTTTTCAAGAAAAATCTATGTCAATGGACGTCAAGAAAAAGATCCACAACTTCCTGATATTTGGAGTCCATTAATACCACGTTATAGTTCTTTTAAATCAAATACTTTGAATTCAACACAACAAAAATCAACAAATATTGGTTCTTTGTTATCAAAAGATGATTTATCATTTTTAACTATTGCAGTTGAAGGTTGGATTACTTATGGAATTATTCCATTTCTTGAAAAAAAAATAAAAAAAATCAATACTGAAGTGAGATTCGAAGAGAAGTCTTTTTTAACTTTTCACAGATTGTTATTCCAAAAAAGAGTTTCAAGTCAACTTTTTTTTCAATTTTTGGAAAAAAGAAAAATAGCAAAGAAGAGAATTCTTTGAGTAATGAAAGTGCAGAAATGCAAATTAGAAAAATGGCTGATTATTGTTTTTTTCTTCAAGATTATGAAACAGCTTCTGCAACTTATAAAATTGCTATTTCTGATTTTAAATCAATTTCAAAAGATTCAATTCATGCAACTTCTGCTTTGGAAGCATTAACTTGGAGTTGGATTTTATCAATGTCAGGTAGTAGAAAAGAAATTGATTCCAATTTTGAATCTTGTTATAAAAACTATCAGAATGAAAAACAACAAAATTTAGCGTTGAGAAGTTCTTTAATTGAAGCATATGTAGAAATGAACAGAGGGAACTTCTTAGGTGCCACAGAATGTTACAAAAGAGCATCTTCCATTGACGTAACTTTTTTATATGTTTAATATATGAAATAGGGACAAAGTAAAGTTACTTATGCCTTGTTATTTGAACAAACAGCTATAACCTATTTGTATTATCCAAAGCCACTTTTCAGAAAATTTGCTTTGTTTATGATTTTTGCAGGTTCAAGATTTTTATTGGCAAAATCAATGTCTCATTCATTCAGATGTTATATGTATTCAATTTTAATTTATGATGGTAACTGGAAAGATGTCAATGATCATTTAAATTCAACCATTTCTCAATTATCATATTTTATGAAAGATTTAAATGTTTCTGTTGAAAGAATTCGTAAATTATTAAAAAATTGTACAGAAGAACCAGAAAAACAAAAAGCATATCTTTTGGATTTCATTCAATACGCAAATGTTAGTTTATTCTTATTTTAACTGTTTATTCAAGGAATACTATCAATCCATTCAAAAATCACCTAATATTGTTGATTTAGAATTACCTTTGTTTGATGAAGAAAATGTGGTTGTTTTATTGAATAATTATGGAAAACCAACTTCAAATGTTGAAATGCCAAATGAAGATTGGAGAATGATGGAAGAATCAGTGGTTGGATTCATGGAAAAGAAAGGAGTTACATTCATGTGGGATAAATATTACAAACCACCAAAATTACACACTGTTGTGAAAGATGAACCTATTTTTGTTGAAGTTTTAGTACAAAATAATTTGGCCATTGAAATCCCGATTGAAAAACTTCAATTGACCGCAAATTTCAAACCTTTAACTGAAGACCCTGAAAAGAAGTCAATTAATCCTTATATTTGTGAAACAAAGAATATCATATTAGGACCTTTAGAGCATCAAAAAATATTGTTACAAATTACACCAACAGAAGAAGGAGAGATTTATATCACAGGAATTGAATGGATTATTTCAGGATCCATTCGTGGTACAAAAGTATTTAAACTTAAAGGAAGAAGAAAAAATGAGACAAAACAACAAAGAGCAACTATTTCTTATGAACCAGATACAAGATTAAATTTAATGGTGATTTCACATCAACCTTTATTAGATGTATCTTATAACTTTCCAGAAAGACTCTGGAATGGTGAAATTAAAAAGTTAACATTAGAATTCAAAAATGTTGGAAAAGAAAAAATGAAAAATCTTGCAATGAAACTCAGTCATCCAAATTTCATGTGTTTTGCAACAAATGATGAGATTAAAGAAGACTTTCTTGGTGAAGATTTTAATGAAGATTTTAAAGAAATTGAATCACAACCTAATGATAAACTCTCAGATAATTTATCACTATTAAAAATTAAAGATGTCTTAGAACCTGAGGAAACACTTTCAATTCCATTTTTCATGAGAGGAACAAAAACTGGAATTCAAAATTTCAAAGTTTTATTTTATTATGAAACAGATGAAAAGAAAATGCCTGTTAGATATTTTAAACTTTCAAAAAAAGTTGAAGTTATTGATTCAATTGATATTACTTCATTCACACTTCCATGTAGAAAAAATGTTGAAGAATATATTGTTGGAATTACAGTAAAGAGTAAAATTCAAGAAAGAAGAATTGAACTCGATCAAATTACATCTATCAGTCCAAAATGGAAAATATCACCTTTAAATTTTGATTCATCCAAGTAAGTCAAAATAAGTAATTTTTATACATTATCTTTTTTAGTAAGGATCTTTCAAAATTCATTGCATTTCCACAAGAATCTACAACTTTGTATCTTAGAATTTCTAATCTTGAACATCCAATAGAAGTTGAATCATTGGAAGAAATTGATTTATCAAATGGTATTCTTGATATTCATTCAATGGCATTACCAAAATTACATCATACAGGATGCTCACTTGCTGTAAGAAGAATGAAATTTTTTTTACTTTTTTTCAATAGTCAAATACATACAGAGATACAAGTGCTTCTCCTTTCATTGATTTCTTATTCAGAGATTGTGTTGTTGAAAGTGGATTATCACCAAAGAAAGATCAAATTATGAGACAATACGGATTACAAAGATCAAGATATATTGAATTAACAGAAGATGAAATTAGAAAAATTACAACTAGTTTGAAACATTTTCCATTTGGTGAAAAAGAAGGAATTTCTTTAGTATTTCATTGGCATACACCAGGTAATTTACAAATTGGTCAATCTCACATCATTGATCTTCGTTTCTTACCAGAAAAAAAAATTCCAATTTCCAAACATATTTCTGAAAGAAATAAAGATGGAAAGATTCCACTTGACATTTCATTGAAATTTCCTTCAAGAAATGTTAAACATGATTTCAATGAAAATTCAATTTGTTTATTACCTGTTGTAATTACAGCAGAAAATTATTCAAAAAATATGGAATGTAATTTTTCATTGTCTTTACAATCACCTTCAATTAAAAATGAAACACAAAATTCATTTTATAATCCTTATGTTTGGATGGGTGCTACAAAAATTCATCATGAAGATTTCAAACCAAGAGATCAGATTGAATACCAAGTTCAAGTTTGTTTCTTTTCAAAAGGTACTTATAATGTTAATCAAATTTATGTTGATTTATATAATAAAACAATTAAAAAAGAACAAAAATTTAACTTTGGAAGTGAACAACATTTGGTGACTATTGAATAAGAATTGACAACAAAAAATAAAAATTTTATTTATAAAAATTTAACACAATGTTATCTTTGGAGGTAAAAATTTTTCGAAGAAAATAGTAAAGATAATGGGTAATAAAATGAAAAGAAAAAAGGTTATTTTTATAAAAATTTTTTTATGTTTATATTTTTTCAACGATCATCATCTATTGAAAAATCTAGAAAAAAGAATTAGTTATACACCATCATCATCAAATTCTATAAAAAATATTTTGTATTAGTATTTGAACTTTTATTTTTTTTACCTTACCAACTGAATAATTCAATTTGAAAAATGGTTTTATAGAAAATTTTGAAGCGTTTTCCATCAAATCTGTTGTTTTCATGTCTTGATTGATGTCTATAGATAATATTTTGCTGAGTTTAATTTGTGATATTCCTCGCATTGAGGACTTGTTGAAAAATTGTTTTTGAATGTTTTTTTGTAACATGCTTGAAGTTGTCCAATGAAAAGACAGAATTTCAATTTGTTTAATTATTCCAGAAAATCAACTCTAAAATGAAATGAATCAAAATTGTTTTTTCTCCGAGTCTTGTATAAAATTGGAAATCTAGTTAACCAATCAAATACTATACTAGATCAAAACAAACAAAAAGATGTGTGATTGTGCTAAGACCGGTAAATGTGACTGTAAAAACTGTACATGTGAAAACTGCCCACAGTAAGATGAAAAAATACTAATAAACCCCTCAAAGAAAAAAAGAACAAACAAACAAAAAATGTTGTTGTGAAACATGCACTTGTGAAAACTGTCAATGTAAATGTGACACAAAAGGAAATTGCTCATGTGAATCTTGTACATGCAAATAAACAAATTCTTTTCAAAGATTTTTATTCTACTGTTTTTGATGAAACCAAGCCGAAGTGGGACAAATCTATCTGTAAATGATAACAGTTTTAAAAGATTGTAAAACATTATTGCTTTGATTCTTTCCAGATTTAACCTTCCAATGAAGTTCTAAAGTTGCGAAATAAAATGACCAATCATACCCATTGTTCATCACTCAACCTCATCATGCTTTCACACTTACTTGGTGTATTCAACTTGGTATTTAAGTCAGTTCTCTTATTTTTTTTAGCTTGGACCAGCTATTATCACAAACTATCTTCTTCATGTGTTAAAAAACCAAATTCAAAAATCACTCACAAAAGAACAATGTTTTATTTTTGAAGGAGTTTTGTTGTTCATCATTTGGATTTCAGGATACATCATCTGCAAATTAAATACTCCAAATGACAAGAAATCTTTGTCAAATTCAAGTGAAGGAGAAAGAAATGATTTTGATATTATTGAACAAGAACAAGTTAGTATTAGAAGACAAATTCAGAGTGCTGTTGTTTTTATTGTAAACTTTGTGATATTTTGCATGAACCATAATCTCTTTCAAAATGTAATTGCTTCATCAATGGACAAAGAACTTTCAAACGGAAAAAGAATCGCATTGGCTTTGAAATGGTTATGTCTTCCAGTCTTGACTTACATACTGGCTATTGTTAATGTTGGTTTGTTACGTTATCCAGACAAGAATAGATCCAAAGAAGTAACAAATGGCGTAAAGACTAATGATGAAGAAATTCGAATCCCACTGTCATTCTTATCAAACACTAGCGAACAAATACTTGTTCATATAGTTGTGATTCTAGCAGTATCAGTCACAGTACCTGATATCAAGAGCCTGGAATTGGTTCCAATATTGGCAATTTTATTTGTATTGGGAAGGATCAACTATTATCTTGGATACACTTATTTACCAGTAATGAGAGCGTATGGGTTTAGTTTCACTATTTTTCCAAATGCATTGGGTTGTCTTTATGTGATTGCGAATAATTTCCTTGCAATTGATATCTTGCAACTCTTGGGGCGAATTTAAAAATAAACTTTAAAACTATTCATTTCATCACTTCATGAAATTCTTCCAATCTTTCATAGACAATCAAGAGAAAAATGACTTTATTTTAAATCTTGATGCAAAAGAAAATTGAATCAAAAACCAATTTCATTGGAGAATTTTTTTTTATCTGAAGCTGACAAAAAATGAACGACCTCCAGAGAAGAAAACAAAAAATTGAACACAGAATTTGCCAAAAATTTGGTTCAGGAAATCCAGAAGTAGAACTTTCAAAATCTTTACTTGTTTCAGGATTAAAAGAACATGTGGTAAAATCCATCTTTGAAGGAAAATGCTCTTTCTGTGATGAACCACTTGAAAAACCTCTTTTATGTGGAAAGTGTAAATGTAAACATTACTGTTCAAAAGAATGTCAAGTGGACGATTGGAAAATTCACAAAATGAGTTGTTTGAATCATGAACAAAAAATTGAAAAATTAAGAAACATCATTATACAAGAAAGACAAGAAATACATAAAAAACATGATTCAGAAGAAGAAGAAGAAGAAGAAGAAGAAGAAGAAGAATACAAAGATTATTCAGATGAAGCTTATAGTCGTGCAATTAAACTTGCTCGTCACAATATTTATGCAGCAAAATATTTTATGACTTTTCTGCCTTTAGTTTATCGTGTTCCATTTAATGTTGAAAATTTGATGGGTGTAATCACAGCTACTTTTAATATCAAAGATATTAATATTTCTGAATTTCAAGAATTGGAAAAAAAAATGAATATTTTTGAAGACAATCAAGAAGCCATTGCAAAAGCAAGTACTGAAGCAAAAATCAAAAGTGATACAATGAGAATAGTCGAAAAGTTATGTGACCAGATTTACAAAAAAGTAAAAGCCATTATACCTGCAGTTATGGTCTTAAAAGGACCTGCTTTTAAATATTCTTCAAATGAAGAAATGGTTGATACATTTTACAATAGATTTAAGAAACCAAATCCAAATGGAAAACCTTATTGGCATGAATTTGATGAGTTTTTATTGTTCATTGACGAAACATTTCCTGAACATATCATTCTTGGACTTCCAGGTCAAACATATTCAAATAAAGAAATAAAAAGAATGGCAAATGATATTAAATCTTTAGTTGAAGAAGCGATGATTAAATACAACCGAATATTAGAAGAAGTTTGGACTGATGAACAAAGAAAGAAGTACGAAGAAAGACAAGGTAAACCTTTGACAGATAAAGAAGCTTTGAAAAACCAAAGATCAAGAAGTACAATAAAAGTGATGAAATATTTTGAAAGTGAGTGTGATGGTACTCTTCGTGAATTGGATTGGATTCCAATTTCATTGACCAAAGAAATTGATCAAAAAAGAAAAACCTTTAATTTTTAGAATATTTAAAACTTTATCATAAAATTTCTTTTTGTTTTTGGTGATGAAAAAACTCCGTTGGATACAAATAATATTCCCATTGGTCAGTTTTCAACTTTGGTTCATTGAGCTCGGAGAATGGATGAACCGATTTGTAACCGTTGTAAATCAACAGAAATATTTGATGGTGTTTGTATTCACTGTGGAAATGTTTTGGAAGAAATTAATTTCTCAAGAGTGAATGAAGTTCAAGATGAAGATGAACAAAATACAAATTCTGATGAAAAAAATTCTCGTGACTCTTCTGATAAATCAACAATAAAAGAACCATTAGGAGAAATAATTGAAGTAGAAGACCATGAAACATCACCTAAAATTACAGAAACGTCAAATTTAGTTGACAAAAAAAATTTAAAATTACAAAAAGTGACTTTAGAAGAAGATAGCAAATTTAACAAAAGACTTTCATCAAAAACACTTTCTATTTTGGATAATACACTTTGTGCTTTGGACGAAGATTACTTAAACCCGTTACCACAATCACCAGTCCAAGAAGAAACAGCTAAAGAAAAATCTACAAAAAAAACAGCACCACAACAAAGAAAAGAAGATGAAGAACAATTTTCATCTTTCAAAAAAGTCAAAAAAGAACATTACTCAAAAGAATCAATCAAAGAATTTGTACAGAAATTACCAAAAACTTTAGTAGTAATGTTTGTTAGTTTTTTGTATCAACTTTGGGTTTATTTTCTATTTACTTTGAATGATTTGAAAAAAAGAAAAGTTGGTTATTTACTTGGAGTTTTTTCTTGTATTATGGTTGTATTCAGTGTTGCTATTGCTCAATCTGCTTTAAATCAAGTTTCAATTATTTTTTTAAGATTAGCTGAATCTGAAGAAGGTGAATATGATCTGATTATAACTCCGAGTTCAATAACAAATTCAAGTAGTTTCAATCACACTAAACTTTTGGGTTCTTTGAAACAATTTCCAAATTTTGAATATTACTCATACAATAGTCCAAGGATAGCTGCTGGTACACAAAAGTTTATGAAAGCTGATACTTGTGTTTATGGAAATACAACTTTATCACCTTATGACGTAGAATGGATATATTATTCAGCAAATATTTCTGATTCTGCTTGTGCAAGTACATCTTCTTATTGCCCAACTACTTATTGTCAAGAACCACGTGAAGGAAATATAATAGTTTATGATAGTGATTCAGAAGCACGTGCAAATATTGGAAGGAACTGGAAACATCGAAAATTAGGTCCTGGTGAAGCATATCTTGGAACAGAATTAAGTATTGGTTTAGATGCAAAAATTGGAGATGTCATTTTAGTTCAATATAATAGCTGGAATATGAATGGTCCTTTAAGAGAAGTTTCTATTATCACAGATGACACAAAATCATTCAATTTTTTGACATATTTCCCAGTGAAAATTGTTGGAATTATTGATGATCCTCTTGGAAAATCACCAGGTTTAGATTCAAATTACATGTATCTTGAATATCAACATTTTATGGGACTTTATGGAAACTATTCGATTCATCAAAATTATACATCTGAATTGAATAATGTTGATTTGAAACAATATGCTTCTCAAATCATTTTTAACTTGCCACCAAGTAGAGTTGAAAAATATAACAAAAATGTTTATGATGATATTCAATTAATGTTAGTTAGTTTTTCATCAAAGATATCTTATGCAATTGGTTTTACACAAATAGAACCTTCTTATCCACTTTTAAAGTACATGTATAAAACAAGATTTTTCAGACTTTTTGTTTCATTGATTATAACTTTGATTGCAACAATTTTATCAGTTTTATCAATTGTTTTGATTTATTCATTGTTAATGGTCAATGTGGAAAATAGAAAATTTGAATATGGTATTTTAAGAATGATTGGTATGGCTAGATTGAATGTTGTCATTATCATTACAATGCAAGCAACTTTGTTTTCTATTCCTGGTTGGATTATAGGAATTATTGGAGCTCAATTAGTCTATATTCCAATTGGTTTCATTTTGGATTCTTATCTTCAAGTTTCCATCACAAAATTTATCACTTGGGATGCATTTTTAATTGCTTCAGCTCTTGGTCTTACAATTCCTTATATTTCATCTGTTTTACCAATTATGGATGCCTTGGGTCAGAATCTACATGATTCTTTGGATACTGGAAGATCAAAAGTTAAAGCTGTCATTTACAAAATTGAAAGATCTTCTGATTTAACAATCAATTGGCCTGTTGTTATTGTTGGAGGAATGTCAACTATTTTCGGAGGTGGTGTTTATTACGCATTTCCATTGGCTTTAGTATCATTCAATTTAAGTTTACTTTTAACAATGTTCTTTGTTTTACTATTGGCAATGCTTCTAGGATTGATTATTTTATCATTGAATTTTGAAGGAATTATTGAACATTTTGTGACTTATATTTTATTTTTTTGGGAAAATAATGCAATTAGGAAATTAATTGTCAAGAATCTTGTGGCTCATAGACTTCGAAATCGTAAGACAAGTATTATGTTTTCTTTGTCACTTGCTTTTGTAATATTTCTTTCTATTGCTTTCAAAACTCAAATTGAATCATTACAATTTGATCAACTTCAAGATAAAGGTGCAAGAATTAGAATTCAAGGAGGTGTCATTAATAATCAAAACTTGAGAAAGACTTTTGATTTAATTGCAAGAGAAACACCTGCGTTGAGTGGAATGGCATATATGACACATCCAATTACAAGTTATGTGAGTTTTGCAGGCGGAAACCCTGTAATTTCAAATGTTGGAAGATACAAATCTGCATCAACTAATATTCATGGTATTTCTCCACAATTTCAACGATCTTCATTTTCAAGTTTTTGGAAAGTTACAAATTCAAGAAATTCAAGATATTCATTATCTGAACAATTGTATTCTGCTGAAGGATCATCAACTGCAATCATTGGTGAAATTTTAAAAACTAATTTGAATCTCAAGGGAATTGACGAACCATTTGCCATCAAAATTGATCAAAAAACTGAAGGATCTTTGGCCAATGTGACATATGAATTATTCAAAGCATCTTCAATTCTTTCGTCATCACCTTATTTCACAACAACTAAATTTCCATTTGATTCCGATGATCAAGATATTTTAGTTTCTTTACCAACATTTTTTAGATTAATCAAGGAAAGAAGTGGGTATAAAAGAATCAAAGACATCCCAATGAGATATATTTTAGTCAATTTTCAACCATGGGCAACTGAAAACGATATCAAAGTTTTTAAAGCAAGAGTCTACAGAGAAGTTGCAAGAGGAGTTGGAGTTAAAGATGTTCAAGATGGTTTAAAAGGTTTAAATACTGCTATTTCGGTCATTGATTTCTTTTTCATTTTTACAACTGTTATTGCCATGATCATTTGTTTTTTTTCATTGGTATCTTCAATGTACACAAATATCAACGAACAAACAAAAGAAATTGGTATTTTGAGGGCTATTGGGGTTCGAAAACTCTTTGTTTGGAGATTGTATGTTTATGAAGCTTTAGTATTGTTATTGGCTTCAATCGTAAGCGGAACTTTAATTGGATTGGCTGTTGGTTACACATTAACTGCTCAACAAATTTTGTTTACTCAATATGAATTAACTTTTTGGTTTCCTTGGGATGTCATTTTGATTGTGATTGGATTGTCTGTTGTTTTTGCGTTTTTAGCTTCAATCATTCCAATTATGATTTTGACTCGTCAACCAATAGTTGTAATATTAAGAAAACTTGTAACTTAAATTTTTTCTTTTTCAAAAGTTTTATTTTTTATTTTTTTTAATTAAATCTTTGTCAATAAAAAATTGAATTGAATCTTTGATTGAATCTTCGACACTCATGAATTCAATATTCAATTCATTCTTAATCTTTGAATTATCAAAACAATACTTCATACCTAAATTTGTTCTTAAATAAGAGCCCATTCCAATAGGTTGAAAATAAGACAAAATGGTTGCTAAAGTAGTGCCAAAAAAACCAGTAGCATCCATTGTTGGAACTTTTGCGGAGTATTCTGGAAAGTGTTTGGAAAGCATCACACACAAGTCCTTCAAGTCAAGTGATTCTGAAGCACATATGTATCTTCCATTTGCTTTTGAATTTTCCATTAATTGAATATGAGCTTTTGCAACATCTCTCACATCAACAGCTGACCAGTTCAAATCAAGAACCATTGGAAATTCACCACTTAAAATTTTTTTAAGTACAGATTGTGATTCAGAAAGTGAGTCTTTGTGACCAGGTCCAAAAACAAATCTATTCAAAAAATGTTAATTTTGCTTTCTTTTTACGATGGATTGATAACCACAAGGTCAAAATTTGGTTTTTTTTCTTTCATGAATTTCCAAGCTGCTTCTTCAGCAAGTTTTTTACTATAGTCATATGGATTTCTTGTTAAACTTGAATCATTGTTCCAGTCGTTTTCTGTGTAGGTTATTTTTGGGTTTGGTGAGTCTGTCATTGCAACAACTGAAGATGTCAAGACAACTTTTTTGACACTTTCTGATTGGAAACAAGCTTCGAGCATTGAAAGAGTTCCTTTTAAAGCTGGGTCAACCAAATCTCTTTGAGCATCTTCAACATCAACCATAAAAGGAGAAGCAACATGTAAAACATATTCACAGCCCTTTACAATATCATCAAAAGCACCTTCATCAAGTAAATTAGCCTTGAATAATTCTAATTTGTCTCCATCTGAGTCCAATTTCTTGATGATGTCATTAGATTTAGCTTCAACATTTCTGACAGTTCCTTTGACTTTGTAGCCTGATTTTAAGAGATTTTCAACGATATGAAGTGCAATAAATCCACTTGCTCCTGACACAACAACAGGTTGTTCTGTTACTCTCATGTTTTTGGTTGTAGTTCTACTTGAACAAAATTATCCTTAAACCAATCAGATAAAACACTTGGTTCTATTACAAAGTGTTCCAAAACTTTTGATTGGGACAACTCCGACAGAGTTTCCAAAAGAATTTTTTAAAATGGAAATTTTTGATTTTTCAAATTAGGAAGGTACTGTAAATGGCACTTTGGTTTTCCATTTTCTACAATTCATTCCATTTTCTTTAACAAACAAAATATCCAAATAGTGGTAAAAGAAACATTTCACAAAATTATTGATTTTTTTTCGATGTTTTGAGCTGTGTAAAAATTTGAACCAATAATAAAAACTAAAATTTTTATTTTCTCATTGTGTATACTTCAATTTCAGTTGTAAGGAAATTATAAGTACCAGCAAGGAAATTCTTAGCTTCATTTGTAGCATACTTCATTGACTGTAATGTTTTAAAACTGTGACCAAGATTTGAGTAACTTGACTTTGTTTTGTTTGAATTATTGCAAATATATAAATCATGACCACCTCCAAATGTAGGTCCATAAGAAGGAGCTCCATAATTTGACATTCTGTTATTTGTATTATTTGCAAATTTAACAGGTGCTTTTCCATTTTTATTTTTCAATGAAAAAATGAAAGATCTTGTATCATAAGCGTAAGTACTTGTACTTGTCCAAGGTAATTCAGCATAACCTCCAAATATATTTCCATTATGAGATTTGATGACAACAACTGTATTTGCATTTCCATCACAAAGTTTGTGAAAAGTTACAGCTGTGAAATCATTTTTAGATGCTTGATAAAGTAATTCCCATCCATTTGGTGAATGAGGTAATAAATTTGAAAGACTATCTGATAATTTTTCATCTAATATTGTTGAACCTGTAAATGAACTTTTTCTCTTTGTGTATTGAATATCTTGACCAACAAGCTTTGAATAAAAAGAAGGACATGCATGATATTCAATAGCTTGAGCATAAAGATCAAGAGGAGCAAGATTAGTTGGTCTAACATAACGAACTAAATCACGTGGTTCAATTAAAGTATATCTGATATGTTGAAGGACATCTTTCAGTATTTCATCAAGTTTTTCATTGGATCTTAATTGTTGTTGATGTCTTCCCCAAGCAAGACATGAATTCCAAGCATCAAGTTCATCAACACATGAATTTGAGTTTTGAAGAATCAAAATGATGATATCACTGGAGAGATCTAAAAACTGTTTTGATTTCATAACTTTTCCTGCTTTTTTTTCAATAAAGATTACACATCGTTTAATCAAATCTGTAGCATCAAATTCATAACCTTTGTTTTGAGCTTTTTGAAGTACTCCTAATACATTTTCAGTTGTTAGTGATTTCACCATAAATTCAAAACAAGCAGCTCTTAATCCTTTTGCTTCATAAAAATCTGCACATTTCAAAACAGTTTCCCAATTTTTATCTGTTAATTTTGCTTTTCCAGTATATAAATATTTTAAAGTGGTCATAAAATCTTCTTTTGAGAACTTTTCATCGATTTTTATTTCTTTAACATTTCCGGAAATGAGTGTTTTTAATGTTGAACTATTTTTAGAAAAAGTTAATTTTTTTTTTTTTGAAGATTACCTTCTTGAGCAAAGTACAATTTTGTGTGATGAAACTTGTTCATTATGAACATTAAGTTTCACATCTGAAAGTGTTTGTGAATTAAAAAATTTTGAAAGTGAAGGTGAAACATCTTTTTCATGATGAACCATTAACTCAAGTAACGGTTTAGAACTTTCTTCTTCTGGTGGTAACTCATTTGAAAAATCAAATTCAAATTTTGTTTCACCAAAATTTGCAGTGAATTCAACGTTGTCACTAGAAGTGAATGTTATAGTTGGGTATAAAAAACCAACTGAAAAAAAATTAATTTTATGTTATGAAACTGTTTTACCTTGTGTTTGACTTCTCGCTCCCAAGAAATTAGATTTTAAACTTTTTCCATTTAGAGTGAAGAATATTTCGTCGCTGTGACAATTCCAGAAACAACCAACTGTATCACCTACACTATACTTTGAAATAGTTGGATAAACCGCACTGTTGTCATTGTAGATTCCTCCAGATGAACCCAACCTTAAGTTGTAAAATTAAATTTTTTTTTTTTTTTTCGAACCATCCAAGCCCAGCAGAACTTTGTCCAACATGTGTTTTTGTGTTTATATTTTTCCAAGTTTTTTTAGGTGTTTGAAAACCAAAACAAAAATTTGGTTTTCCAGTGTTTGCATTTTTTAAAGTAATTTCAAAATAATAAAATTTTTTATCTTGAGGTTGGTCCCATTGATAAGTTGGGTTTAGGTAAGTTGAAGTTGTGTTTGAGGAATAAATTCCTGTATCTTCGTCGTACGAAACTGAATTGATGTACAACTTGTTGGACATAAATAATTGGTTGACTTGTTTGTCCAATCAAATTAAAATTAGTTTTATTTTTACCATTTTATTTTTTCAATGAATTCTCATATTCTTCATCCATTTTTTCGATATCTAAGTCAATTAAAACTTTTCCATACATGTCCATTGGTATTCCTTCTTCGTTCATTTTGTTGAATTTTTCTTTGAAATCTGAAATTTTAACATCATCAGAAAA